>VDFB02186027.1:0-18381 GCA_007258455.2 Sequoia sempervirens
TAAGATTTCTTTCTTAGTACTTTTAGTTTAGAATTCTGCATTCTAGCATCTCTATAGTTAGTTTACTTTTGTTGTATGCATAGAAGAAGAGACCAATTTGGAAGATTCCTTCCTGGGAGCATAGATATTGAAGAGATTGAACCAAACCTATTCCAAGATGACTCATATCTGGATGCTGGCCAAGACTTAGTTACTTCATCTTCTTCCTCTGAACTAAGCTTTAACCTATCCGAAGAAACAGAATCAAATAATCCACTTGCTCTTGTAGTTCATCAACCAGGAGCTAATCCAAGAATACAACCAAGAATGGAAAATCCTATTTTTCCATTTCCAATTCCTGACCTACATGACAATAATAACCTCAAGAACATCCCTGCCTCCTTACTGCCAAAGTTCTATGGACTTATTACTGAGGACCCTCATACCTTCTTGTTTGAATTTGAAATCCTTTGTAGAAGCTATGACTATACAACCTCAGCACACAAGCTGAAATTGTTTCCCTCTACTCTAAAGGAGGAAGCCTTGAGATGGTTCATGGGATTGGGAAGCAATGTAGCTACAACTTGGGATGCAATGAAGACTCTGTTCTTGAGTAAATATAAAGAGTATTGTAGAGGAAATGATCTGAGAGGAGATGACATCTTCAAAATGTCACAAAAGGAGGATGAAACCTTGGAGGATTATGTGTCAAGATTCTTGTTTAGTGTGCAGAAGAATACTCATCATGAGCTGAATGAGGAATCTCAAAAACTTCTCTTCTTAAGGGGAGTCAATGATACTTGCATGGAGGCCCTTGACCTCATGGCAGGAGGTGATGTCACCCAAAGTGATTGGGATGATATCAATAAAATCTGTCTCAATTACTCCAGAGCAGCTGTAAAGAAGGGAAGGGGGTTTGTGATGCAGACCCAAGGTGGAAATCAACTTGAAATGAAAAATAAAAGATGGTCAAACCAAATTTCAAAGCAAATCAAAATAACTTCACAAATCCACTTGTTAGATGCATTCTTTCCACCAACATAGCCAAACAGCTTCAAGGGACTTTTCACCCAACTTTCCCAAAATACTTTCCAAATAAATAATGGATTTAGACACCCATTAAGGACTTACACAACATACTTCAATATCAGATATAACTCCTTTGGACCAGTTTAGACTTCCAATACACTCACCATGGGAAAAACAAGGAAAAGAGGTCAATTTAACAAAGGAAGTACCCTTCAAACTTATCCAATCACCTTGAAACCTTGGGGAAGCAAATTAAATGTCCCAAAACCACAAATCCACAATTGGTTTGCACCTGTATGGCCAGAAACACTCCCAACTCAAAAAACCTCCTTTTCTAATGCAAAAACAAGGGTTTTGTCAAAATCTTCATTCCCAGACTTGAATAAACAAATAAATGGTCCAAACACCTTTCATAGGGTCTGCCTTGACATTTTAAATTCTTACAAACTCAACTCCATCAATAATTCATTGAAAAGCACTTCAAAGCCATCACTTTTCAAGGAAAAATTGCATTTTCAGCCCTAGGGCATCACACATTCACCACAAAAATGATTTATTTTGATGAAACATCAATTGTAACATCTAACCTAATACATTTTGAACCAATCCACCGAGTTACAGGAGAAAACAGTGGGTGGATTGGTCAAAATCTCATTTTTTTGCCTTCAAAGCCCTTAATGCAAGGAAAACAGGGTACTTGCAGCAAATTTTCAATTTCTCTCACAAAACAATGAATGAGAACTCAAAATCAAAATAAGATGAAATTAAACACATATACACACGTTCAATGAAGTTTTCAGAGCATTATGAGACTGTACAGGTCCGTACAGCAGTAAAGAATTCTGGAAAATAGTGAAAAAAACATAGAAAATGCACCAAAAAATGTGGTATTCTTGTTGTGTGAGTTTTTTACACCTCCATAAACCTTGATTCGAGCCTTAGAAGGCCTCTTATAACATTTACAAGCCATAACCACCTCCAAAACAACCAACTTTCACCTAATCACCCTTTAAATGACTAATTTTGCAAATCAACACAATTTTGACAACATTTGCAATATTTTGCATTTTTGCCATTATTGAACTTTTAAGACTCTAAATACCTTTAGATACCTGAAATATGGTCATTTAGACCTTATTTAATTCTTATTAAGACTTCTAGACTCAAAACAACAAAATCCCTTCATTTACCCAATTTGACATCTTTGACAATTTTGACAATTTTTCAAGTTTTCACACACTTTTCAATGTCTTCATGGAACAAAGATGAAATCACATTAAAATGACCTTCTAAAAAAATTTTAAACTCATTATTTAGAAACTTACGCTGTCTTGGTTCTCCTGCACTGTGAGAGCTATGCAAAATTGGAGAAATTGGCTTTGCAAGTGAAGGAAGCAGGGTATTTCCAGATTCAAGACTTTTACTTAATGTTGTGGAATAGAAGAAAAAAGAATAATTTATCTACCACCATAGTGAAAAGTTAACAATTGCATTTGGTTTGTTAAACATGGCCCCTACTACAACTATTAGAGTTGTTAAGAACCTTCGAGTATGTTCTAATTTTCACACTGCATCTAAATCCATCTCCAAGATTGTTGCAAGATAAATTGTTTTGAGAGATGTGAACCATTTCCATCATTTTAAAAAGGGACAATGTTCTTGTGGAGAATATTATGAAAAATAGGTTTGCACTATAATAATGTGCACCACATCAGATATCCAGTAATAACGAAGGGACATCCATCAAAGCATAACAAGAAGGATTTTTTTGTCATATGTTGTAATTACAAGTGCCTTGCTAGACATACATGAAAATGTGGAAGCATAGACAAGGCAAGTGAATTGTTTCAAAAAATACCTCAAAGAAATGTGATATCATGGAACACCGTGATTGAAGGATTGTTCAAAATGGGTTTTTCTAAAAATTCCTTGGAAAATTTTAAGAAAATGCAACCAGTGGGTGTAAATCCCAACTCCTTAACCTTTGAAAGTGTCCTAACTTCCTGTGTGTGAATTGAAGCTTTGGATGAGGATATGAAAATCCATCAAAAGCATATTTGGAAGCGATTTTTTATCATATATTGTAGTTGCAAGTTGCACTTCGGATCACTCCCTGCATCACCATGAAGGACCAACAATAGTCATGTGGTGTTGTAGTGGTTGTGCAAAAGGTTTTACAAAGGCTTTGGCGATCTGAAGTGGAACTTACAACTACAATATCTAATAAAAATCCACTTCCAAATATGCTTATGCCTTAATGAGAAATAATCACTCATATAATTGGTTAGTTGGAAGAAAACTAGGAGATAGCATGAGTGCTCAGTTAGAAATAACAATATTGAAAGCACCTTCCTTGAATGTTGGTTTTGCATTTTGTGTTTCAAGAAGTTGGATTCTATGGATATCAAGTCTCAAAATTCTGCTCTCAAACTATGCCTTGTGACATTGAATGTGCTACATCACATTACACATTCAAGTAGAGAAAATGACAATTTATTCCATTAGAAAATGAGGGGAGCCTTCTCATCAGTGGATAAGCTATTGTAAAGATCCCACAAATATTGATATGAGATCTTGAGGAGTGACCTAGGAAGAATGTGAGCAAGGTTTTTGGCCTTTCAAGATTCTTGTTGTGTGAATATTATAATAAATGTGTATTTTGAACCTATGGAAAAAAATATGATGTGTATATAATCATAAAGATGCCAATGTGTATTTTGAAGTAGCTTATGGTTATATTTTTCATAGATGTAGACATTCTTTGTAAGGCTTAGTTTTGGGTGGGCACAAAGATTTCATGACATACCTTCTTCCTAATTGTCGAAAACCATTAGAAAGACACATTTGGGATGCAAAATATAGGGCACATATACTCTCATTCGTTGCTTCTCTGGGTGGTATAGAATTAGGCAAATACCGTGGAATAAAGTACATTATACGCTATCTTATGTATTGGGGAAACTTATGTCAAGATCCGAGTAGACAAATGATTCTTTTACTGTCAAAACATTATACCTTCCATTCTTAGTGTATCTACTATCATACCTCTCACTAACACTCTTATTTTATTGAAACCATTATCCTACTGCCTCTACAAAATAGCTCCATTTAAAGGCATCTTGACTACATATTATGCATAAAAAAACTCTACAAGTGAAATAAGACATTTACAAGACAAAATATGAATTCACTGAAACATTACTATTTAAGCAACATAATATCTTCAAATGAAGGAGAATTGTTACGGTGACTGAGAAAACACTGTGTAGGCATTGTTAGCACTAAGAAATGAAGAAGATAACACATTAAATTAGGTTACTGAGATCACTAAAAGGAATATCATTGTTAGAGAGTTGCAAACTATGAATTTTTCTATCCTATAGGATTGAGAAAGGAAGAACATTGTCAAACGGTGATTGAATCATAACAAATAGTCCAAAAACAATGAAATTTACTGTCAAATGGTGATAAAGATCTATCATCTAAGTCATTTGCACATGGTGATTGAGAACACAATGAATAAGAAGTAAAAAAGCACTAGATCATAGCACTACAAAATGGTCACGAGTTATGCAATGAACTTCATTATTCTTTTGATCACAAAGGAGATCAAGATAATAACCAACATATTGATGTGCATAGATAATGTTCATGGAGTACAAACTTCCTTACAATGCAATTACCACAACATATTTTGTGGTGAATTGTACCTGCTATTTTATGTTGATATGGATATGTTCTAACTTGTAGTTAATTGTTGTAGCATAAAATATAGACTAAATAGTTGTTCATATACCATTGTTTCAAATTCAAAATTACTATACCTTATTCTAGGAGAAAATCATAGGGGAGTCTATACATAAGACATCATTGTTTCAAATTCAAAATTGTTGGCTCTTTCATTGAAATTATTGTTTATTTGAGTTTGATCTAAGAGGTTCTTGACGTGAGCAGAAGATGCTCTCAAAATCACGCAAAATTCATCTCTAGAAAGATCACTAAAATTTCCTCTCATCGAGGGTCAATGAACAAAAGCATCAACAATAATCGAACTTTCTAAGAAAGTTTCATCACTTGGTTTTTCCACTCTTTCTCCATTTGAATTTTATTCACTCTCATCCATGAAGAACTTTAAGCTCGTGAGATCCTATTGTTAAATATGGTCTTTGTCAGTGTCAAGGATATTCGTTTTTACCCAAGCAACAATTGACAAAAATCCGCCTGTCAATGTTGAGTTCTTTTGAGTTATTTTGAAAAGAGTTCTAAGAGTAATGCACATTTTATGAATTCCCATCTGATCAAGATTAAGCCGATGACCTCACATCAAGACGAGCGTACTCTGGCCAAAGTAGTTTCCAAATATGCTTAGCCTCTTTTAGGAAAACTACTATTAGAGAGTTAATGTGTTCCGTCATTCTTGGATGAAGGTCATCAAGCTTGAAATATTCGATCAAAGATATGTAATTCATGCAAAAAGTTTAATTCAAAACTATGCATTATACTCTCAGGAACTCTTTTCCAAAATAACTTCAAAGAGCTTTTCAACACATTGTATCTGGTAAGGCCAAATTTTTTTTATTGTTTCTTGGGTAAAAAATTGAAGCTATCCTTGACACTTGGTGAAGTTATGGCTAATAGCACGATCTACAGGATGACGAATTTCTACATGGATGAGATTGGGAATAAAATTTAGAATGGGAAAGAGAGTGGACAAGTAGAATTTGATGAAACTCTTGCAAAGTTCAGGTTAATGATTGATTCTTTTGTTCATTGTTATGATGGGAAGATTCTGAACAGTCTTGCCAAAATAAAGGATTTTACTATGATTTTGAGATCATATTCTATACAATAGGTTGTCTCAGATCAAATAAATGAAGCAAACAATTATGAAAGAACAAGCAATTTTGAATTTGAAACAATGGTGTCTTATGTATAGACTCCCCTGTGATTTACTCCTAGAATAAGGTATAACAATTTTGAATTAGAAACAATGGTATATGAACAATTAACTATGTGTTATGCTACAACAATTAAATAAAGACTCCTACTTTTTCTCTGAGTATGACATTACTTAAGCTTCTGGTGTTTCTAGAGGAACCTATAGCAGAAAAGTGTAGTCTCCATTTGAAGGAACCATCTTCGAAGCTCTTCCCTGAAATGAGGGTTGAAAACATTATAAGAGAAGCAATGCCATAATTCTAAAGTAACAATTTGTATCAAGCCAAATGTGAGAAAGTATAATTAAAAAGATAAATCCTTATAATTGGACCTCAAATTGGACCAAGTAGATTTATGATTTTATCTTTGCAATGTAGGAAATTTCTCTGTCGGAGCTTCATGACCTCAAATTGGATCTCTAATTGGACCAACAACTTTATGATTTTATCTTTAGAATGTAGGAACTTTCTCTATCAAAGCTTCATGACCTCAAATTGACCTTGGACCAGTAATTTATGATTTTCTCTTTAAATGTACAAACTTTCTTTGTCCAATATTCATGACCTCAAATTGGATCTGAAATTGGACCAATAGATTTATGATTTTCTCTTTCTACCAACATTTTTATTCCTACACTCGGTTTTCTTCCAAGAGAAAACACCTAGAAGTGTTTCACACCACAAGGTACCCTCCAACCTGGTTGCACCATTGATAGCAATCCAAGTTTTTCTTGAACCATCCATACCTAAACGTTGCATCACAATCTATTCTTCCTGCACATAAAAATGCCGCATATTAACCCCTTCTAAATAAAACAATTAATCGTTATAAAACCATAATTAATAAATCACTTTAGTTTCAAAAAGAATCTGATGTCATTTACTATTAAAAAAAAAGTTGTATAAATAAAAAAAATCCATGAATACTCCTAAATGTAGATTAAAGAAATTTTACAGGATGGGTTTCAGCATAAGAAGCTTTCTACTATAGCTCTCAATTAATGTATTATAAGCAGAAAAAAATCTTCACACTCAAAGTAATGCAGTCAATCATTTATTCCAAAAGTATGTTAGCAGGAGTTAACTAAAAATAGAATGATTTTTTTCTTGGTTTCTTTTAACAATATGCCACGTGGAAATGGAATAATCACTAAGAAATCCTAACAATAAAAAATGAAGTAAAGGTTCACCATAAGAGCACAAATGAGGAACAAATTCTTGTGATTGTATTATGTGATCCATAACTCTATTGGTCATGTGGCACATTTGTGCTATAAAAAATATAGGATGCATTCATGTGTGACCCAAGTTTAATGTGGCTATGTTGTGAGAGAAATGGAGGAAATCATATGAGCATAATTCATGTACAAATTTATATCAATTATGTAGTGCATTGAAGTACAACCCATGTTTAATAGGCTTTCTAAAGAGTGATCAATATTTTCTAAACCTTATGAATGTTACTTAAAAGGATTGTGCAAGGGAAGTGATCATATAGAAATGATAAGGTTTTTTTATGCCAAAAGGAAATTAATACTTAGAATGAGTCTAGTGATGAATGAGGACAAGAATTTTGCATATGATTCATCACCATGGCAATGTCAAGTGCAAGCTACATGGGCAACTCTTAGCTATACCTTGGATTATGAGAGGTTCATGAAGACATGAAAGCGTAGTTTTGAAGAGGATAGTGCTCTATTAAATACAATCATGTTACAAATGGAAAAGGCTTTCACCATGAAGGTCTCCTTAAGCATTCAATAGTGGTAGACCTATTAACAAAGGGAAATGATTTGTGTATAAACATTTATAAAAAGGTAGATTGTAGATAATAAAAGATGGTTATAAGACATAAAAGATGATAGTTTTTGTCAATGGATATAAGGGAAATCCATATGCAAAAGATACTCTCTATGACTGTAATAAATAGGACAAGTACCACAAAGCTAAGGGAAAATCAAGAAATAGGGACAGTTACTATAACCAATGGATAGTGAAAATTTTATGAGGATAGTTAGCTCATACATGATAGTAAATATGACCTTAGTCATAGTTGAAGCTAGCATAAGTGGATATCAAGTAATTGCATTGAGATTGACCTCATTGAAATAGGATAGTCATGGTTATCAATATTTATAAGATATGAAAGGACATAGCACAATTATCTTGAAGACATTTAAACTGCCATCTTCAAATATGAATGATAGTCATGAAAGATAAATCATGAAGGATTCATGGGACAGTTATAGCCACATGACAATGGGTGATAAGGGAGATCTAAAACACTTGTTTATTTAGGTAGAAAAGGATGGATAAAAAGAAAGAGAAGCTATAGTCATGATAATTTAGATAAAGAAAACATGCAATGGTAGGTTAATTTTGAACACCCACATCAAACCCTAATGAGATTTGTCTTGAGCATTTGTTTTCAAATGAATAGATTTGAGGACAACACCTCACAAATTGTTAGTAACTAGAGGACAAAACCCCTACTAGTTTGTAAATGGCCAAGGACAAAAACCTATTAGCTAAAGAAGCAGTTCTCACCCATAGGTCGTGGCTGAATTTTAATGGTGGTCAACATTAGTGATATCAAGATAGTAAAACATATATATTTCCATTTGTTTGTCATTATTTCCTTACAAAGACATACATATTTCCATTCATAACCAGAAAAACTCCTCATAACGAGTAAAACCCATTGACACTTCAACAATGAGACTACTGACATGTCTTAAACATATCATGGCCTATGATCTTCTCAAAAGATCTGCATTGTGATATGAAAATATCACCTATGAAGGTGGTTGTTTTCCTAATAAGCTCATCCTCAGAACTTCAGACAAAACTAAAAACCCTAACGACATAGAGTATACCTGGAAAGATGTGAGGATGAAGGCTTCCAGGAAAACTTTGAATATTACTCAACATGGGCATGATCTATCCTCAAAACCTTGGAAAATATCCTCATGCATGCAACATGTCTTCAAACCCTTGTGAATCTCTGCAGTGTGGATGAATTCAAAGCCAACAAAAAATGTTTCTTCAGATCAAACTCAACATGCCTTTATCCCAGATCTTCTCAACAACGTGGATAGATGTTGGTGCAACTAACTACTAGTTCTACACCATGCCCTCAAAAAATATTTGGACTTCTTTCAACCAACAAACTAGAAAACCCCTAACCTTCCCTTGTTACGTGGCTCAATGGACACAAGGAATGAAAATTCTCTTTTTCATTGTTTGGCGCCCAAAAAAAACTTAGTCAAAATTCTCTTTTTCATTGTTTGGCACCCAAAAAAACTTAGTCTTTCACTTTATTTTTTATTACTTTCCACTATATTTTCCACCTGATGATCAAATTAGTCACTCATGATGATCAATTAGTCATTTATTGATGAGGGCCACACCACCCAAAAGCCACACAAATCATAACAATAGATACCAACACAAAAGATGTGAGACAAAAAAGAAAAACTCACTTTCAATTATTTTTTAGAAAATGAAATTACAAATTCAAAACTTACATGCTACAACCTCATGGGCTTGATTCATTACACCAAAATCAACTCTCAAAACAAAATATATTATTTGGAGCCACCCCTACAACCCCCACTTAACTCTTTTTCTTTTACCCCAATAATTGCCCTAGAATGTTCTAGAACATTCAACTTTCCCTTTTATTTTGGCATCAAAAGTCCCACCGTTTGATTTCTAGCCTAGGAAGAAATTTTAATGAAATTCACTTTTTAGAGGGGCAACTTCGTGGAGCCATAAATTTTGATCTGGATGTTCGATTTACTATTATTGCATATCATTGGAAAGCTCTCGAAGAGATATACAATGCTTAAATCCACTGTAGGTCAATTTGTCAACTTTTTTTGATATTTTGGGGCCTCTAGAGTCTTCATATATGAATTTGAAGCTACATTGGAGAAATTTCCCGAGACGAAAACTTTAATATCTCCCAAACCGTGCAGGGTATTGAGACGATTCTTTCACGACTAGAAATGTTTTTCAGTTATGCTCCTTGGGGTAAATTTTTAGGTCCATACGAGCTTGTTTAGGTTAACTTATTAAAAATAGTAAGTGACTATTTTTTGCTATTTTTGACTCATGATTGTCTTACATCCCTTAAGTGCCATCATGTAACTCAAAACAGCTAAATAAATTAAGGAAAATCATTTTTTTTGGGTGATGCAATATTTCCCTACACCGCTGGATGCTCCTACATCATTTATAGCTATGTTGCAAAAAATACTAGAATTTAATCATTTTTAGTTTTCGTGACTAATTTTTTTAGTCATGTAGTCATTTATTTTCCAAATTCTACTAGTGAAATTCATAGCGAATTCTAAACTAGTACACAATAATTTTTCCTTCAACAGTGTAGAGCCTATACTCAATCCTAGCATATGCACAAGCATATGACCCTACCACTAGAACAACCATGGAGATGAAAATATCATTCTAGATATTAAACCTGAGGTGGGGGGATACAAGTTAGATGATATGAATGAAACAAGCTTAAACAAATGTTTGACAACATATGAAAAATACCAACAAAGACAATAGGCTACAAAAAGATTTGAAAATTTGGGCACCAAACGTTATCATTATTTTTAGTAATATATAATTTATTATATTTTTAATTTGATTCATTCTTATGTTACAATAGATACTAAACATATAAAAATTTGAATGTAAATGGATTCCAATTGACTCAGTTCCATAAAGGCGGAGCTAAGGCCTCCTATGCTCTTAAAACATCCCTCCTATGAGCTAGTGGCAAAGAAATACAAAGCATTAGATGCAATGTAACAAGCTTGATACATTTTTAAAAGGATGATTAGAGGCCTTCCTTTCTAGAACTTCACAAAAATAATTTATGAACTTATTACTTATTTGGCATAGAATTCCAACTAATGATGTCTCTTGAGCAGATTTTGCAGAACGTGAGACCAATATATCTCCTATAAAAGCATTGATATAATACCCACATGTATGTTTTGTAAAACAATAATTTTGGCCATCTAATTTCATTACATTTAAGTAAATTAAATCCCCAAGAAGCTTGTCTAGAAATCAAGGTTCCATGAGACCACATCCCTTTGAGGCATTTTCTCAAACAGTTTGTGGGATTTTGTAAGGAAGCTAAAGTAGTGAAACAACTTCCTACACTAATATTGAGAGGAGGTTAATACAAAACTTTACATATCTTTAACAATTATAGAAACTTAAACATAAATAAACATAAATATCATGCATACCACAACATAGTGATTTATGTGGGGAAAACCCTCTCGGGAGAAAAACCCCACACTCAAAAAAGTTTCCCAATATATTATTCAAAAATAAAAATGATTTCAATATACTTATAGATCAATATTCTCACTAGAGTATCACCAACCAGAGATCCAAAGACAACACAACCATTATTAGACTCTTAGAATACATCACAATACACAACTATAATACAATGCTCTCATAAAATAGGGTTTCCTTCTAGGGAAATTCAATCTAATAAAATATCAACTGCCAGATCTAAGACCTAATGATGAATAGTCCCAATTTACAATAATAAAATATTAATATATTTTTTCTTTCAAGCATGCTACCTCTAGACCCCCAATCGGGGGGATGATCCCCCCGAAGCCCTCATGAGAGGGAATCCCCCTACACCTAATGTTTCTGATGTACCAACAATACTTTATGTAATTGCAAGGTTGAGACACATTTTCCCAACAAATCTCCTACTTTTCAAACACCTTACAAGAGCAACGACAAGGTGTATAAACATAATCTCTTAATTGTTAGGGGTCAAAAAGCCCATAGTCTCTAAGAACCATATGAAGTTCTCTATGCTCATAGGATTAGTTAAAGAATCAAAAAAATCATCAAAGTCTCTACCTTAACCGGCTTCACGTTTCCATCTTCGACCATATCTCTAACAAAATGATACTATACATCAATGTGCTTGGTCCTAGCATGAAATGTCAGGTTCTTGGCTAGACATATCACACTTTGATTGTCACAATAAATTGTCACTACACCTTGTTTTATTCTAATATCACAGTCTCATAATCCAAATGGCTTCTTTACAAGCATGAGTAGCTACCATATACTTAGCTTCAGTAGTGGACAAAGCAACCATAGCCTGTCACTTACTCATCCAACTAATTGCACCACCAAATAAAGTAAGCACATAAGCACTATTGGATCGTCTACTATCAATATCACATGCCCATTCTGAATCCACATAACCATGAATATCAAGGGAAATCTTATCTTTAGTCATATTACTATGATAACACAAGGAATAATATGAGGTACATCATAAATATCTAAAGACTCTTTTAACTGCATCCCAATGAACTCTACCAAGATTAGACATATATCTAGAAATAACTCCCACTGCTTGGGTAATGTCTGGTCTTGTACAAACCATAACATACATCAAACTTCCAACTGTACTCTAGTAAGGAACTCTACTTATGTCTTCCATCTTTGATGGAGATGTTGGACATTCTAAAATAGATAACTTTGTTCTAGCTAAAGCAGGAACACACAATGGTATACAATCCTGCATATTAAACCTCTGTAAAATTAAATTGACATACTTACTTTGGCCATGTGATAGCTTTATGTTCTCTTTTATTTTCCATTCCAAGAATGTGTCTAGCTACACCAAGGTCTTCCATTTCAAATTTAGCAGCAATTTGAGATTTCAATTTTGAAATCATACCTTTCCCTTTATTGATAAATAACAAATCATCAACATATAATGTAATAAATAGGAAACAATCACCATCAGTTTTATAATAAACACAATGATCTAATTTAGAACGCTCAAATCCCAAACTCAACAAATACAGTTCGTGTATATATATCGATCGATGGATATGAGAGTATGAGTGTTTTTTATAAGGTATTAAAATAATATATATTAATGTATATATATATTAATATATGTGTATAAAATAATACAGCTACATATATATTAATATATATTTATATATAATTATGTATATATACACAATGTTATTTGATATATGTTTATATATATATATATATATATGCAATTGATGCATGTGATAATCATGAGTATATATATATATATATCCTTCATCATATATATATATGAACATTTGAACATTTGAAATAGGCATATATAAAATTTATTTTCAAAATTTTAGTATACAAAGTAAATCTAAAAGTGTAAATAAAGAATTTGAATGTAATTCATTTTGTAAAATATATTTTAATTAAATATTCATGTTAAAAGTACAGATCTAAAATATATGTACATTTTAAACTTTAAATTGCAACTATATATTTAACAATCAAATTTAAAATTACATATTTTAATAGAAATATATGTATTTTAATCATTTTTGTTTGAGTTAACATAAGATTAGAATTAAATTCTCACCAAATTTGGAGTCAGAAGCATAATGAACGATGATGCTTTATGGGTTGAAGCAACCGATGCAACATGAAAAGGTACTTGTAAGCAAAAAGTGATCAAATATGGCAAGGCATAACTAATTACAATGTGCTAACAAGGTGAATGAAACATAACAAAAACAAAAAAATATAATGTCATGCAAAGTTTGAAAGAAAGCATGGAAAACAACTATGACACATTAATAAAGTGCAAGTGCAACAAAATACAACTTGCAACCAAGTACATGATTAGTGAAAAAATATACCATAGCAATAGTGATAATAGGGAATGTGTAACTCTTCAAACCAAATGCAACCCTATGACAAAAATATGATAATAACAATTGTAACAAACTATGATACATGAATATAATGAAAAAAAAATCATGACTCAACTAAAATCATCAAAGGAGGGTCCCTAATTCTCAAAAATAGGGTTGTGTTGTAAACTTGAACAATAAGTATTAAGGCTCAAACTAGTATTTTGATGGAATACCCAACCTTTATTATGTTTGTTGATTCTCAACTCATCATTAAACAAGTCAACAATGAATACCATACCAAATATGATAAGCTCATTCCATACAAATGGATGGTGGATAGATTCAAATAGTAATTCAATGATTATCCTTTGAACAAATTATTGAGTTAATGCTAAGGCTATAGATGTTATGGGTACAATAGGATCTCTCCTCGATATGGTAAAAAATACACATAAGTGACAACTCTTGGTTGAACAATTATTCATCCCAACCTATGATATCCTAGAATCTAAAATGGTAGGTGAAATTATTGGTGTTGATAATCATTGGTATCATGACATCCATGCCTATCTTACCTACCAAACCCTTACATCCAACTAAAGAAAATAATTTATTCAACATGCCTCTTGTTTCACCATCCTTGTAAGTACCCTTATCATAGGGATTATGAGTGCACTTTGTTGTAATGTCTAGACTCAAACAAAGAAACCTAGCAATCATAGAGGCTCATGACAATATCTGTTGAGCCTATATCAATGGTATTATCCTAATAAAAATTCTACTCCACATAAGATACCATTGGCCTACCATGGAACAAGATGCTTACTAGTATGTAAAGAAATTCCCAGCTTTTGAACCATAGATTTTTGGGTGTTATGGCTCTCTTACACTCTTAGGGTTTTTCACCTAAAAGGAGAGAGATAGGCAAAAAACCTAGGTGGTTCACTCAAACTAATGCAAGTATAATGAAAATATGAATGAAATGTACCTAGATGAGATAAAATAAATGAAAATAATTGATAAAAGCTATTGATTATTAAGTGCAAACTATTGAAATGCAACTTGTTGGAAAACACATTGTGATATGCAAAAACATCTAGAAATGAAAGCAAATTGTAACAAAATTTGATGAAACTTAAAGTGTGCACCTGAGAAGTTGATGGAGACTGGAAATGACATCTAGAATGCTGCTAAAGTTGGAAATTTTTCCTACAAGGACTCATTTTCCATTCTGGGCGAATTAGTCCCAAATCTTGGAAATTGTTCCAAAGCCTGTTTTGGACAAAAGGGTATCCAAAACTGCAGAAAACCCTGTTCAGGCCTGGAAGTGGGAATCATTCACCATCAATGGAGAATCAGTTCACTTTTTAATTTCTAAAGATTCAAAAGTGGAAACTGAAGTCTCTAGTCTGCACTTCGGTTCCTGACAGGTGTCTGCCTCCAAAAGTCTGATTTATGAACCTGAAAGTGACTTTTTGTTGATATTTTGACTTGTTCAACAAGGATATGTATTCAATGAATTTGAAATTTTATCTTTAATGATTTCCAATCCTCCAAGATGTCTAAATTTGCAAACACACAAGAAGAGAAAGAAAAATATTGAATATTAGCGTATGGGGGTTTTCCTTAGTCAACCCCTTTCTAGGTAATTAAACCAAATGAAGAAAGAATGTAATGAAGCATGAAAAAATGGAGTTATTACCTTTCCATGATGCTTGACCTTGTGTTTCTGCAACAATGGAGGAAGATTCTACCCTTGAATGTCTTTGGAAGCTATCTTGATGACTTGAAATGATAAAACCCTAACTTATTTGACTTGAGATGGAAGAATGATGGATGAATAATGAAGAATGGTTATGATTTAGATTTTAGAGACTTATATTTATAGGAAATTCACCTTATTTTTCCATTAATTGGATCCTTAAGGCCAACATGAAAGAATAATAAACTTAAATTCTAGTTTTTCGCACTCAAAACTCAAAAATGACCCAAATGGGACTAATTCGCCACCTTGGGCGAATCAGTCCCACTTGGAAAGGATTCATTCGCCATAGATGGAGAATAGTCCCAGAGGGGTCCATTTTCCAGCTGGGTTGTTGGGGAATGAGGAAATTAGGTTTATATGGTGACTTTGTCAGGTATTTCATCAAATTATGCCTCAGGATGCACAATATGGGCAATAGGGACCTATTAATGATGATGTAAGGGTCAATTAGGGATTAGGACACAAAATTCAATGTGAAAGTGTGATTAAATACACTTTACAACATTAAAATGAGGTCCACATAGCCTAGGAAGGCACAACATCCAATGTGAATGTGTAAGACACATTACAACACTAGATTAACATTAAGTTTATTTTACAAGCCTTCTAGATTGATGTGATAGTGCAATTGAATACATTTAACATTTTTGAATTAAGGAAAAATGGGTTTATTAAGTCTAGAGAAGTGTGAAAGTTTTTTACAACACTTTACAACACCTTTACAAGACATTGAGCATTTTATTCAGTTTGCAAGGGTCCAAGACCTAATGTGGACGTGTAAAACACTTCACAACACTAAATCAAGGCTTCCTTAAGTTGAACTTATCATCAGCTATTCCCATGTCAAGAAAATGCTTTCTATGGTACATTTTAGCCCCACTTTGAGTGAGAGGATGAACTTGCTTCAAACTCACACTAAATTAGACATTAAAGAGATGCCCAATGTCGTGCCAATGTAGATGAAAAGGATGAAAAAAGACCAAGGAGGTTGAGCAAGCCCCTGGGATAAGATCTAAATCAAATAGCATAAGCACAAAAATACCGTGCAAGGTGAATGGTTGCAATAAACAAGATACATGATCATGCAATGGCAAGAACTAGAAGGAAGATAAAAATGAAAATGAAAAGGTGGATCAAGCTTCGACCATTTTTCCAACATGTTGTGGATCAGATCTAGGTTGTTTGTCCAAAAATGCATACTCACTCTGAGGTGATGGAGCTCTTCGCTATCCGTCAGGTGAGAAGTCCTAAGTATACTCACTATGGGACCATGGAACTTCTAGTTGTCTATGGGGTGAGAAATACAAAAGGTGGCTATGGGGAAAATTCATGCCTCAAAATGGGATTTCCCACTCAGCCATACCAAAGTTATACCTCCTGATAGCTTTAATAAGGCACCACAATGAAAATGAACGTCGAGCTCGATGAGGTAAGAAAAACTAAGTATGATTGACACTCTAGAAATTGTAAATGGTGTAAGGAATGTTCAAAGGGATTTTTCTTAGTTCATGCAATGTCTCTTCTTAGGGAACATCATGCTTAATGTCTCCAAGAGAGGATAAGTGCAAATGGTCTCATCTTGTTTCCAAGAGAGGACAAGTGCAAGGTCTCATCCTAGGGAACATTGTATCATATGTTTCCAAGAGAGGGAATCAGAAGAAAAAGAAAAATCACATAATTAAATGTGAGTGGTGATGTATGCCCCCACTTTAAAGTTATTGTGAACACCAATACTGTGAGCAATTTCCTTAAACTAGAAGAAGGAGACATGAAAGCTTATGCAGAAAGCCTTATGCCAAGTCATATGTTTCTGAGAAGCTTCATCATGAAAAAGGTAGTATGTCACATGCAAGCCAACATAAGGCATGTAATTCACATCCCAAGCTTTCCCTTATATGTTTATGAAAGGTTAACGACTAGCCAAAGGAGGCAACGGCAAGTGACATATGAGGACAAGGCTACATAACCCCTTGCCCCTATTTAGTGTAGGACAAGGGTGAGCCAAAATGATTGATGGAATGCATGTTGGAGTGGAAAAAAATATCAATTAGAGGAAGGAGGTGCCCCCACATAAGGAAGAACACCAAACTCCTTAAGATGTTGGATTTTATGACTCAAAGACTTACATTCATTAGTGGAATGACCATGAACTCTATGATATTTGTAAAATGATGTCTTGTAATAAAATTTCTTGCGAGTTCATGGAGGAAGGGATATCAAATGATCTTGGAGAAGTCTTGACAAGATACCCTCTTGATTAAGGGGAGAAGTAGTTTTTGTTGTTGGTGGCAAAGAGATGTCTTGCTTAGTACAGGATGTCATACCTACGCAAGGTTATTTAGATTGCAATATTTTGTTCTCATTTTTACAAGAGGAGGGAAAATCTATTGAATGTGAATCATTAGTTTCTTGTAAGATGACATTGACATTAAGAAAAGGTGTATTTGTTTGATTGATTGTTTGCAAAGGATAACAATCAATACCACTAGTCTTTATCAATTCAGGATGCTTTCCAGTTAAAGTTGAATTAGAAGAGTGTTGTGTGAGAGTGTTGGTGTTGATTGAAGGCCTGGAAATTTCTATCAAAGGAAAATAACCAAGGCCATGAGTGGTTTGTTGTGTGATAGGGTTTATAGGGTTGTGGACACCTTGTTCATTAGCACCACATCCTTTTCCACTATAGCCAAGTTGTTACATAAGCTCATACCCTTTTCCATAAAGCTTTTTCATTGCTTTTGGATTGGTTGGTGGTTGGTGATAATCATTGTCAAAGGTTGTTGTGCAATTTTTTTTTATCATGGTCTAAAGTGGTTGAGGTGGATGCTTTCAAACGGTCATCTTTTTCATTTCCCCTATTTGAGTATTTGTGTATGATCTTGTACTTTCCCATGAATTCATGCTCAAAATCCAAGGAACACCAATCATCTTCTAATAGTTGTGTGACTTGTTCAATATGTTGTTC
>VDFB02186031.1:0-28062 GCA_007258455.2 Sequoia sempervirens
CTAGTTACATCGATAGGTGTAATATACAATGGGAGCACATGGTGGAGGCGAGGAGTGGGATGCGTGTTAATGTTAACATTTTTTTGTTAACAAAAACTCTTAAATGGCCGAAATATATTAAATTAATGATATCTTGTAAATATGGACTGTTCATTATTAGGTTTAAGATCTAATGGTAGATATCTTGTGGGCTTGTCTTTCCCTAGAAGCTAACCCTATTTTATGAGGGAATTTTACTACAATTGTAGATGATGATGTATTCAGAGATTTTGATAGCGGTTGTGTTTTCTCTAGATCTCTGGTGGTGATACTCCCATGAGAAGATTTCTCTGCAAGTATATTGTAATCTTTGTGATTTTTGAATAATTTATTGGGTGGCTTTTGGAGTGTGGGATTTTTCTCCTGAAAGGGTTTGCCCCATGTAAATCATTGTGTTATGGTATGCATGATATTTATGTTTATTTTATTTAAATTTCTATAATTGTTAAAAATATTTGTAAAGTTTTGCATTATTATCTTCTCAAGATTAGTGTAGGAAGTTGTTCCACTACCTTAGCTTCCTTAAAAGTGGTATAAGAGCCAAATCACCCTTGGTTTCAATTGTGGGTTGTTGGGGTTTTTAAACTAATCTAAATTTGAGTGGGAGCTTGTGTAAAAGATACTTTGTGATCTTGTTGCAAGAATTTTTAGATGGAAAATTTATCAGGGATAATAGAAGTGGATAAGTTTTTTGGAAATAATTTTGAAATGTGGAAGCTAAAGATGGAGGATCTATTGATAGATCAAGATCTGTGGGATGTTGTTGATGAGAAAGTTTCAAGGCCCACAAATCCTACTTTGGCTGCTCAATATGATGTTATGGACTGTAAAGCCAAGGGTCTAATCAGATTTTTCTTGGAAAAATCTATTTTAATTAATGTCTAGGAAGAGACCTTTGTAGAGAAACTATGGAAGAAGCTTGGTGAGATGTATCAAGCCAAATCTTAAGTGAACAAGATTTTCTTGAGGAAGAAATTGTATTCCTTGAGAATGGAGGAGGGTGGACGAATCACAAACCACCTAGAAGCATTCAATATGCTGGTGGCTCAATTAGCATCAATTGGTGTCAAAATGAATGAGGAGGAGAAATGTCATATATTGCTTTATTCTTTTCCTAATTCGTGGGATTCTCTTGTTATGGCTATTGGGATTACTTTTGTTATTTTGAAGACTATATGTGGTGGGTTCTTTAATTTATAAAGAGATGAAGAGAAAGTTATCCATCACTACTGAGGAGGCCCTAAATGTTCATGGAATACCTAAGGAAAAAGGAAAGAAGAATGAGAAGTGTGACAAATCCAAGTCCAAGGGAAAATCTAAATCTTCTAGAAATTCCGAAGTTATTTGTTGGAAATGTGGTAAGCCTAGACATATTTGTAAGGACCGTAAAGAAGTAAAGAAGAAGAAAAATAAGAGATTTGATTTTGATTCTGAGTTTGAGAAGGAAGATGGCGAAACATTCATTACAACTTTGGAAACTCGTGTAGGTAATGATGCATGGTTAATTGACTCAGGTGCATCTTTCCATATGACCTTTAATAGAGATTGGTTTTCTGAATATGAAGAATTTGATGGAGGTAAGGTGTACTTGGGTGATGATTCTTATTTTAAATATTTTTGGTCATGGTAAATTTAAAATCGGGTTTCCTGATGGTAGAATAAAAAATATTAATGGTGTGTTGCATATCCTTGGATTAGCACAATTTTTTTTATATGTGAGCAAACTAATAGATGTGGGTGTGCAGGTAGTATTTTCTGATGTAGGATACAAGATGGTTAGAGGTGCTATGGTGATTGTTAGAGGTGTCAGATATGGCAAATTGTATAAGCTTCATGCATGCACTATTGAGAGTAATAGTACTTCTGTAAAAATAAAGTTTATGGAAGAGGTGAGGGTTTCACCTTTAGCAGATGGTCATGGATTTTGGGTACCCAAGGGTGCTCTGTCTTTTGAATCAAAGTTACCTGAAGAGAAACTATGTTATGACACTAGAGACTTGGCCACATTGGAGAAAAGGGTGTAAGGACCTTAAAAAATATAAACCTTGTTGAAGGGTTGTGTGATTCTAATATTGAGTTTGATTTTTTTGAGCATTGCATTTATGGAAAACAAAACCATATTTAGTTTTACTCGAGTTCTCATAAATCTTGTGGTGTATTGGATCTTATCCATTTTGATGTGTTTGTTCTTGTAAATGTTCCTTCAATTGGAAAATCCACATATTATGTTTCATTTATTGATGATTATAGTAGGACATGTGTATACTTTCTAAAGAGTAAATCTAAATTTTTTAGTCGATGTAAAGAATTAAAAGCAATGGTTGAGTTGCAGAATGGAAAGAAAATAAAATGTTTGAGGACTAAAAATGAAGGTGATTTTTTCTCTAAAGAGGGTGGACGACCAAACATGTGTGAGCATGGAGGTGGTATGCATGGAGAACATTCTCACACATGTGTGAGAAAGGTGTAGGTATGGGTCAAGGTCAAGGGATGATGTGGAGAGATAGCATGGCTCCAAGTTAGCTTGATCACATGTGTAAGAAATGAGTTGGATGAGTCAAGCATTGTCACACATGTGGGAGCACATAATGGGATGGGGGGCACATGAAAGAAGGAGAAAATTTGATGTTTTGATTCATGGCTAAAGATTGGAGCATTGGGATTAAAAGATAATTTATTGTGTCCGTATGTGGTGACATAGAATTAAATATTAGAATAAATGTTAATTAGGGGTTAATTAGCCTAAATCAGTCAACTCATCATGGATTAATTAATTGATTTAGTTGGAGGAATTGGGGACTAAGGCTAATTTTATTTAATTGATCAACCATAGTGAAGAATGAGAATTAATTAATGATGAATGATAAAGGTAATTAATTAAATAATGATTTATATAATTAATTTGTGGGAAAGTTATTATGGAGAATTGTTGGTGAATTTTAGGTGTCTGCACTATGCATTCTTAATTCATCTTGAACAAAGAAATTTAAACCATTCACATACCTTGTAGTCACATTCTAATTTGTTTCATGTCTTGATCCACTTGAATGTAAAGCTTATAAAATTATTTTGTGGTCTTATACATTGTGCTTATTTTTCCTTACTGATTTTTTTTGTAAAGGGTTTTTACATAATCCATATGAAGAAACAGTCTCCTCAACTTCTTCTCCATCTTTCTACATGTACTAATTGTAGCCTTAACATTCATTTTTCTTTCATTTTGTAAGTGACCCCACCATATCATTGTGTGGCCTTTTGATCTTATGCATGAAAATTTTACTTTCATCTCCTCTACCATACCTCTCCATTCATTTTTTTCATACTATTTAACCACTCTATCAACTCTTCTAGTTTTAGAGTGCCTCAATATTTAGTCCACTATTCCTTGCTTCTAATGCCCTTATCATCATTTCTAGTGGTTATAATTGTTCGCCTTCCTCTTCCTAAATGGATATTGAATATTCTTCTCTAAATTTGTTTCCTTTTAATCTTTCTTTATATGAATCATCTAGACCTCTTTGCATATGTCTCTATTCATCAGTAATTCAAGTAAGCTCTTCCACCTATCTTTGTAGCATTGCATATTTCTTCTCATTTATGCATATCCTTCCCCTCCTCTTAGAATCATGCTTAAACCTTGAACCTCTACCTAAGATTGAACTTGCTCTAATACCAATTGATATATCTATCAATGCAAAAAAAAGAAGTAGAAACACCAACATCTCTATCTTGATCTTCAATAATAGAACCAAAAATGAATAAGATCATTCATTTGAAAATAAATATGCTAAAGACCCACTATCTAACATAATTAATATGGACCAACAAAGTCGTCAAACTAAAAACTATAGGTAGAACAACTATTTTTTAATAATAAAACACTAATTTCAGTAATTTACATTTAAGCATGCATGGACCTAAATTTAGCCATAACTCCTACATAAATAAATTATTAAGTGAATTTCAACCCTAGATCAAATCAAGACACCAAATTATTTAACTTATACAATTAAAAAAATATCAAAATATATTATTGTGATTTTGAATTCCTAAATGGTTGAGTTTGGATCCAAAATTTGGTCAGAGTTTGGCATAATTGACTAATGTTGGTTACTAGGTCATAGTGATATCTAAGTTCTTCCCTTTACAAAAATTGACTCCATCAACTACCCAAATCAAGAGTTATGACCTCTAGAAGTTATGCTTCTATATTAATCTTGTATAATATCAACTTGTGTTGCTTAGTCTCTTAGGCATCCGTGAAGTGTTCCATGTTTTAGTTCTAAGGCAATATATAGGATGTGATGCATTGATTGATTAGAGTGTTTTGTAGGTCAAGGAAGATAAAAAAATTTCATTAAAGTTTGTTTTTATATTGTAACATTGCAGGTTGAGCCTTTAAGGTCAAGACCTAGATCAAGTAAATATCTAATGAGATAGTGATGATAACACAACAACATGGGACAATGTTATGCAACTAAAAAAATCCATAAATTTTATATGCTTGTAGGAGTAATTCTAATTCAAAGGGAGGGGATATAAGACCCATAGGCATATATGTGTTTTATTTTCTATGTGATTTTGATATTTTCTTTATATCCATGATATTCTATACTACTATATAGATAATTGATATGTATTTTGATAATTCTATGTGATTATAATTATATTTTGAGATTATTTGACCTATTCAAATTTACTAGTTTTATTATTATATATTAACAATAAATAAATTTTATGGGTTCAATATTATGATATGAATTAATGATTAATTTGAATTGATTAAATTTCTATATGATATAATCATAGGAATTATATGTATTCCTTAATTTCATTTCTCATTGGTTATTATATGTGACTTTCACTAGATTATATTGTGTAGATGCACTTGAAATTTGTATTGAATGTGCAAGAATAGGTAAATCCAATGGTGTTTAATTTAGAGAATGTGAGTACTTGGTATGTTTGACTATGTTAACTATATAATGCGGGATGAAAGACTTGTGATGTGTCAAACTAGTTTTCCATTAATCCAAATCATTCATAATTATGGGTGATGATAATCGGACTTGTTAATCATCCAGTTCTTGGTATGTTAATTTATTATTAAATATAATTATTTTTCTTGAGTATTGGAATAATTTAAAGATTTAATAAAAATAAAATGCAATTTGGAATCGTAAGGGTCATTTGGAATCTTGTGGATAATTTTGAATGTTAGAAAAGGTATATTTTTAATTTTGTATGCAAAAATAATATGAGTTTTGAGTAATTATCATTTGGGAGCAATTTTGACTTGATATAAAATGAAATTGACCTATTGAAAAGGTTAGGCGATTGCATTTAAATATTATATTTTAATGAATATTAGCTTGTATGAAAAAATATGTATTTACAATGTGAAAACAAAAGGAAAATGACATTAGGTAGTTTTTGATAGATATGCAAATGGTAGCTCTTAGAATTTTTTTTTACCTTACACATTTTTATGTTAAAAAACTTGGAAGAAAAAGCTTGTTTCTTTCCTAGTTCCTTGCTTGAAGATTGTTGAATAGGATTTTATTGTGAGAAAGAAAACATTGCTTGGGGATTTTCTTGTAGAAGAGAGTGCATCTTCTATTTTCTTTTCTTGTTTGCTTTGTAAAATAAGGAAAGAGTTTATTTTCTGCATCATTGCTTGAAAAAGGGAGGGAATGCCATTTTTATTTTGAGAATAAAATAAGAGGGATTTTGTATTCTTATTGTATGGACACAAAATAATATAATTTTTTTATTTATGTAATCTATTAAAAATTTAAATATTTCTTCTTGTTTTGCTCAAGCGGGTGTGAAATTTCATGTTAGGTATGAATTGAAAGTGTGTTAGTGCGCACGTGTGTGTTGGGTTTCCTAGAAAGAAAATGGTATGTTTACTTTTCCATTCTTCATTTTTTTTGGAAAAGGCTTCATAAACTCCTTTAATGGAGGTTGGAGATTTTTTATGGTTTTTGACAAAATGAAAAAAAGAAAAAATTAAAATTTTAAGCATTTGAGATGTTTGTATTTTGTGAGAGCACGCATATAGATTGGAAGTGATTTGATTAAGGTATGGTGTATGTGTTTCATGATTTCATCCTATATTTATTCTCGCTAAGAATCAAATTGTGAAATTGGTAACCTTGGTATATGCAATAGGATTTAATTATGAGTAAGGGGTTAGAGTGGTCTTTTCTCTCTAACATGGTTGAAATGAAACTTATGGAGTAAGCTTAATTAACTAAAATTATTGTCATTCAAATTTAATGAAGCTAAGAAGAAGAAAAAACCACAATAATGTTTTCACTTGTATAATGGGTGGTATGGATTATTGTGAAGGAACATAATATCAACACATGAGTTGAGGAAATGTTCAAGGAAAAGAATCCATCTTAATAGGTGTTTAATCAACATTAATCAGTATCCTTAAATTCTTGATTCTTGGAGGACCAAAAGCATAAGATTTTGTTGGAAGAATGAAGAAGAATGACTAACTATATAGTTTTGTGTTGTCATTGATGTCACCATATTATATGAGTTGCAATTGCAAGACTTAGTCATTGTTTGATCCAATATTTTGGTCTGGTATCTGAACCGGTATACAATTTACATCCTCCGGTATTTTGGTACACAATCCTCCGCAATTGTTAGTTGTTGCTTGCAGTTTTGGGAAATAGTTTTTGGATATTGAAAGCATGTATGTTTAGAATCTCTCATGCTCAAGTGTTCGTATGGTGTATGGGCATCATTCTGTTGATTGCATTTTGCTATTAAGCCTATCTCTGGCCGACCTCATGGATAATTGGTGGTATGGTGAATTAATTTTTTTGTGTGGATATATGTGTGACCTATCTTAGGTCCATGTTGACATGATGTTGTGTGCTGAGCATTTGAATTGTCTTTGGAAGATTTTGTGAATGCTTGAAGATGATAGTTGGTATTTTTGTTGAATAAGGGTTACATCTAATTAGGTCGACCTAATTGATGCTTGTGTATAGGTCAGATATATATGTTAGACAGTTTTGAAGATTGTAGCATGAAGAGAGTGAGGAATGACATTGATGTGAATGTGAAGAAGTGTGAAAATGATGAAGTGTGTTAAGTCAGTCTATTGAGCATCACTGGAATTGTATCAACACTTGTTAGGTGCACTCTTATCAGTTCATTTTGGCTATGAAGCCAATCTTGTTTTGTAATCCTTTTTGTAGGTAGTGAGCCTCCTTGTGTAAGTAGTGAGATTTTGTATCCGAACAGTGAGTCCTATTCTAAGCAGTGAGCCCTTTGGTAGTAAGCCTTATATATTTGGTTTTGCTATACTTTATATTGTGAGTTAATCCTCACCGTGGTTTTTCCCTTATTGGGTTTTCCACATAAAATCTGTTTATTGTGTTGATATTGCTTTCTATTATCAACATTTCATGTTCATACTAAAAATAGAATAGTGTGGTTGTGAAGTTGATAAGTGTTTAAAGTTTTGTGTTTAAATTTGGTGACAACTGATTCACCCCCCCTCTTAGTTGTCCTGCACCTTTTAACAAATTCCACATTCCTTAGCTAATAGCTCATCCTTTCTTGAAATGGATCACATAAATCCAATGTGTGATTTTTGAACAACATCTAATTTGTGTTGAGAATCCAAGATGTGATTGTGAGTTGATGTGTGTTGTGAAATCAAATTAATTCTATTTGATTAATGTGCATGTGTATGAATTTTGTTATATGTTTGTTCTCCTAGTTTAGTGGATTAGGCACATGGTCAAGAGGTGGAGCAAACACCATTGGTAGATGATTGGAACCATGGGGTGCATGTTGGAGTTTGTTTAAGGTTCTCATGATTTTTAATGTTTTATTGCAGCTTTCATTCACGTGAAATCAAATGTTTTTTTAGTTGAGCATTATTGTAAACCATGAAGTTGTAATAAAAACCTTTGAACTATATTGTAACTTAGGCATTCAATTTCACTCATTTTGACAATCAAGGACATCAAATATTTATTGAATAATCATTTGCATGTTCAAGGAGCATTTATAATAACATTTTGATTGGTGCATTAACATGAATGAAGAACGATCATTTTAGAAAATATGCATGCTCGTTTGCTACTTGTTGCCTTTAGCATGATCATAAAGTTGGTATTTCTTGGGGATTGATTGGAAGAGATTGTCCCCTAGCAATTTGGTAGCCTCTTTAAGGTATTTTTAAATATTTCCAATTGATAACAACCAACAAGAAGAAACAGGTGAATCAAAAAATACAATTATGCAATTGGAAAGATCAAATTCACATCACATAGGATAAATTGACACATGGATTTGGCCAAGAAAAAGTTATAGGTCAATACATAATTTTTGACATAAAGTGCATATTGAATATCTATTTTTTTATATAAGATCATCAAAATTTGCATCACATCAAATTTTACCAATCCATATTGATCCTAGAACTAAGTACATTGTTTCCATCTATTAATCTAAGTTAATTTATGCTTATACATACAGATAGATTATTAAATTAGCGTAAATTAAACTCAAGAAAAAGTTATTTTCCTTTATAACAGTTTTACATATTTGAATGCAATTAAGTCCTCTCTTTTTGGTGTTATTTTGGTAGCATAGCATATTGCTATGAACACCACTACCTCTCCTTGAGGAAAATAATTTCATGGATGGGTGCAACACAAATATAATTTGAAGGCTCACTATCATGTTGGTCTATGGTCTTAAGTAGTATCTCATATATGGTCATTGTCGTGTATGCTCCTTATCTCATTATCATGGAAAAATTCCCAACACTTGATTTCCCCATTCAAGACCAACTTTCAAAAGATGGACACGTCGTTCAAAACAATAAGATTTTGAGTGATTGGTATGGATACGATGCATTTCTTTCCTTGCAATTTCAAATCAATGTTCCAATCCGTTTGTTGATATCTCAATTTTTCTATAATAATTTGGGATATTGTGTTTGAAAGCATTGAGTTTTTTTCATAATGAAACCGACAAAATTGACATGGTTTACATAAGTGGGTTGAATAGGTTTTATAAATTTGGATTTGCTTGATGGTAAATATTATATTCATTTGCTACTCTTGGGCATCCATCTCAACCATTTTGAGTAACTCCTCAAG
This sequence comes from Sequoia sempervirens, assembly GCA_007258455.2. Lineage (NCBI taxonomy): Eukaryota > Viridiplantae > Streptophyta > Pinopsida > Cupressales > Cupressaceae > Sequoia > Sequoia sempervirens. Next base: position 9,183 of record VDFB02186031.1, read on the forward strand.
GGTAGTATAGAATTATTGCACATGATTACAAAAGTCTTACCGAACACACATCATTGCACTCAATATACAAAAAAGGGAGAAGAACAAGAACTTTATAAATGATTGTTTTTCAAAGTTAAAAGCCACAACAAGAAGGATGCATGATCATGTTACAAAGTAATTGATTGATTTGCTATTGCATCATCATCACACTCCATCAACTAGCATTTCCAATGTCAATGAACTTGCAAATTATCAATGAGAAATTATTCTTAATTATGTTTGTTGTGATATGTGTCATATTTATTTTATTTTACTTATGTCTTATACTTTTGACCTTATCCACTCTTTGTTGATAATTGATTTGAGAACTCCTAAAAGGCCCCCCTAAGTGTCTAAAGGTGTAAAAACCCATAAATGTTTGAGTTTGGGCTCTATCCGTTATTTTTCTTGGTATTTCATGACTTGTCAAAGTTCTAGACTTTTGGGGTTGCCCATACCTGTGTACCCTCCCTATCAATTCTAACAACCCACTAAAGTCCATGCTAAGTTCGTCTAGGTGTCATTTTGTCAGAGCATTGAGGCTTCGCGTTCCCCAATACCTTCCTCTTGGCATTCCTAAGCCCTAAAGCCCAAAATTCCTGATTAAAAGTCTATGTACTTTGCCGCTTTTTGGATTTACGAACTTCCTCATCCATCCATCCATTTCATTCACCTCTACTCCCCACTCTCCAATCTATTGCATCTTGAAAGTTGTCTAAGTATTTCGAGATCAAACTTTCACCCTTACCCTTAATGAAGTACCACTTTCCACCAAACCTTGAAATTCTAAAACTTTGTCCTCTCCCCTATATTACTTATTGGAGTTGAATTTTCGGTCATTTCCATTCCTTGGTACCAAGTTGTACCTCATCTCAAAATTTGATCCCAACATCCTTATTTTCTCCTACCTCATTGAGGTTCCCTCTCTAGCTTTCCCCCATCCTACATTCCCTTAGCATGACTTCCTTGTCAACCTCGACTCCTCGACCTTGATACTTCGATGCATAGGTGATAGCATTACATTTCGTTGGACTTTCAGAGAGGAACATGCTCCCCTTCAAGTCCAACATGTTATACAAGACCCAATCTACAAAGGAAATGGTGTCTTTCAAAGTTTCAAAGTACTACATACTCGCATCCCAAGTGTCAACAAATAGCGAAGTCCAATAATCTTGAGGAGCTTGACATGCTTTAGATGAAATTATAGTGCCTATTAGAGGTGTGAGGATATTACTGCCTAGATCCTTCATAGGCTTGATAAAGTAAAGGGTGGATGTTTCAAAGGTCGTAAAGCCTCGATGGAGCATAATAATTTAAAAAGGAAAATATGTTAATATATGTTCAAGTTGTAGGCACCAAATGAAATGGCACATTTCCCATGTTCATCCACCCCATCTAGTCACTATTAATTGTAAGATCTCTCCTAGCTACCTTGCGTACTCCTCTAGCTACTGCATTGAAATTTTACAATTTCATCTTCATCTTGGTCATTTGTTATAGAGGGAGTTCATTTGGGTCGTTGATTCCAAATTGTTATAGTGTCACTTCTAGGGAACACACCTAATTGGATAAAAGAGTTTTGGGTTTCATTTTGAAGTATTGGATGACATTGGGTTGGAGGGGAGTAGTTGCAAAACTAGTAGAACAATGATATTCACAAGAAGCCCTAGGGTTTCAATTTCAATTTTGGGTAAAGATATTTTGGTATTATAAGGATTTGGGTTTATCCCAAATTCGTAAGAACATTTGTAACGGTTGTAGATTGAGGGATTAAAGGTGGATTCAAACTTGATTGTCTCCTTGTATATGGTGTACATTTTTAGATGTGTTTTTGATTAGTTGGTTTGTTAGACAACTACAAAATCTTTGTAAAACTTTTGCAAGGTATGTTCTCAGAATAATAAAGGAAGCATACATGTATGTTCATAGATTATTAAGTAGACTCATTTAATATTCTAAAACTAACTATTGCCTTTCCAAATGTATGTGTAGAGCCTAGCTTATTTATGCATTTTGAATGACATAGTCTTTTGTGGCATCTTGATTAAGGTATCATCTTTGGTTTTGGTTATTGCATGTTTTGTATGAAATCAGAGACATTGTTGCCCAAATAGATACATGCACTAGTTTGCTACTTGCTCCTTTTCCCCATCATCCCAACACACTCAAAACAACTTCATATAAACATCTTTTAGTCTATTATATTTTAGTGTATTCCAACTACCATGTTTGAATGTCTATAACACCATAAGGGGTTATCACAAAATACATTCATTGACATTTATGTGGTAGATTATTTGCTCTAATAAGGTGTTTGACCTTGAGTATTGCAAACCTGCATATAAGCACAAAGTGACAATCAAAATAGGGGTGCACTATGTAATGGATGTGACTTGTAATAGAGTTAGTGTTGAGTTGTTGTGGTGATAGTTGAAGACCTTAGGGAAACCCCTCTTGTTTCAATAAAGCTGGAAGTGAAAGAGGTTCTACCCACCTCAACAATTGACTCGACACCCCCAACACCTAGGAAAGTATCCAACCTTAACGATTTGATAATTTACAACCTCAAACACCAACAAGCCAATTCATGTGCCTCGAGTTTGAATAGAAAAGCAAGTGCCCTCTATATTGTTTATCTTGTTTGGCTCCTGTTCTATGCTGGTTTGCATGATGTGACATCTAATAACAAGATTCAACAAACCTCAACAAATTTCACTAAAGCTCAAATTTTTTAAAGGGCCAAACCTATTGGACCAAATTCAACATTGTCAAGTGAACATATTGACTTGATATCATCCCTTCTTTTTGCCAGATTTTCTATTTTCCAGCCCGCGTGGTTTGAAAACCATGGACATGGTGTGTATCGTAGTGTGTTGGATCAAGATATTGACATTAGTTGTTTTTGTTAGATCATGTATAAAGTTTTTATTTTGAAGATGTATAAACTTTGAAATAATATGAGAATTGTGCATTGAAATGTTTTTTTTATAGCACTTATATTTTATTTACCTGACATAATTTTCTGCTAGTTTTGAACTTTTTTATAGTGTAGTGTTTTATTGTTACGGTGGACAGTATTACCATTGACTCGTACAATGCATAGCAAATGATGTAAGCCATTATTATCCACAGTGCCCATGGGCATTCAGTGTATTTGTTTCAGTGCCGCCTGTGATCTAGATTATTTTACAGCTTAAGCATAGTTACATTCAAACATGAACAACCAAAATAAAAGTTTACAGTTTTCTAAAGACAGTGGTTTCTTCTGATTAAATATATGAGTATAAATAGCTATTAAAAACCGAAAAATTAGAACAAATGAACTGTTCCATACAAATAGCCTCTCATCATGCCGTCGAGCTTATTATTAACACAAGGAACTACAAGATAGTCTAAATACTATCTCTTCCACATCTTTTGAGTGGGTAGGCATCATTGAACTCACTTTCTCACATTGTAAAATCAGAAAAGACTCGCATGAAGCCAAAACCTAAATTCGTGAAATATATATAATACAAGAAAGTAGTACAGTGGTATAAGAAAGATGATCTTTATACAACAGCAGCTGATGAAAAGGAATTGACAGCTCTCTTAGCTGCCTGTACTTTGCTGACCAGCACCTTCCATTTCATCTCATCCTTCTTGCTTTGCTGTTGTACCTTTTCTTTAAAATGCCTGCATGAAAAATACACTTTGATCATTAATGACAAAAAGAAGTATACTTCTAGAAAATATAATAATACCACTTGTAAATGTAATAACAAAAGTCCTGCCTATACCTGCAAAGAGGAACCTTGCAGGCGTCTGGCTCATAACACATTCTCGAATGAAGTTCAAGAAGTTGCCACATTCTTTTACAGTGAACACATCCACCAGGGACTCGTGTCTTGCAGCCTGCGAAATGTCTAACTAAAGATTCGAGGCCTTTGCATGCTGGGAAATTGCAGGGTCCCATAGTCTCATCTAGATCCTTGTCATGGGGCCCTATTGTGCGACACCCATCTCTGCAGATGTGAACAAATGCTTCCATGGCATCATATAGTTGTAAATATATCCTTTTCTCCTCTATCTTGTGAAGCCTTTCTTGTTTTCTCTGTGAATGCAAAGCCAACAATGGATCACAAATTGAAATTATATCAATCTCAACAAAATTACCAAACTACATTGTCACGAATAACCAACTTATGAGAGATTTAGCTTCACCTAAACTAATTTCTCTACTTTTAGTGTACCCAATTTCTCTACTTTTAGTGTACCCTAACCATCTAAGAAAATCAATTTTTGTTTCTGGATGTTGGTTCTTACCGAATCAGCCTCAACAACGGATTCCAGAAGTTCTTGCTCTAGCTTAGGATTGGACTGCCGCATCACTTTCCATCCTTCTGACTTGGAAACGGTCTTGAAGTTCTTTAGAATAAGGCGCATGCATAAAAGATTCAAGCGTGATGCATCACATAATCTAGCTAGTTGTAGCATATCGATTACATTATCTGTTGTGAGCAATCCATGCTCCAAGTTCTGTGTGCATACTAATTTCAAAGATGGAACTGAAAATACATGTGAAAGTACCAGCAGATGAAGAGCAAATTTTTGCATATCTTCTTGCTCATACCTGAAACACCACAACTATAATAAAGGTTAGGTCTCTCAGTCAAATGGAATGATTCAGAAACAGAGGAAAGCAAAATCCATGTCTGAGGGCTAATCATGTATCTTTACTGCTATTCACAATAACTCAAGAGGCGAAAGAGAGTTTAAAGTTTCACAAAATTAAGTATAAAAGAAGGATATCTACCTACAACACAGCTGAATTACTAAACAGTCAATCAGTCTACCACTTTAAGACTTCTTGATTGTCACAAGGATAAGGATGACTTCGTCGACAAAGATAACCTTATAAAACAGTGTTCCCAACACTCAGAATAGCTTTATATCTGAAATTCCGAAAAAAAAATCCCTGCCCAAACAGACAGATCCACATCCTTCTAGATTCTTCCCAGTTTTATATGTACTTGAAATTCTTAATGCTAATCATGATTCACTTTAATAGGATTTTTTTTTTTTCCAAATTGCATTTGGGTTGCTACATTCATGGGCGAAGATTGAAGTTCTTAGCTTACTAAAAGTAATTGTTAGCGATTTTAGCAAAATACTTCTTATAGTTTAGAACAAAGATTTTTACAGGAAGATATTTGCACAAGCTCTGCTGGATAATGCATAGAACTTCTTTGTCCAAGATTTCGAGTGAGCTACATCACTCCGGAAACTTCTTGTATTACTAGAAAATCTTTCCTGGAGATAATGCAACTTTACTTCTTTCCCCACGATCTAAAGTTTTTAATGAAAGATATTAAATTTTTGTGCGACAAACAACCGGTCTGAATTTATGCCAATTCAGCTTACCAGTGGATGTTCTCAAGCAAAAGAGAAAAACTAATCGAGTGCAATTGCAAAAAAAAGAACCCTTATGTTTGGGTTGAAAAGTAAGTTTTATACCTCTATGAACATGAATATAGTTTTTAAGAATTTTAGAGTTGAGTGCCATTCATCTTTATGAACTCTGTCTACTGCTGCAGTATAGATGCTGGGAAAGACTTTTGAAACCATTACATCTCTCTAAAATTGTATTTTGTTAGATATTCCAAAACCTCTAAACTAAAAGTATATTGTCCACATCAATTTTCCTCTTTGAGCAAATTGAAACCAATCCAAACTACTGTCTTTTAAGTACCATTTGCCTCATGGTGGTTTTCTTTATTATGTGGCGGTCTTTTTATGTCTTTATGAAGTGGCACTGCAAAATTTGTAGAAACTATGTTTATGCACACAGGGGTATAAATTATAGCAGCAAAGATCTCTTGGGAATAACTCAGCCAAACGAAGAGACAGACTTTTCCAATTCATTTGAATTAAATTGGGAAAACATTAGGTTAGAATTAGAATTAGGGTTAGGGTTCAAGGAAAAAATGGTTAGAATTAGAGTTAGGGAAAATCAGAAAAAGGTCACTGCAGAAAGTTAAAAAACCCAGAAACCTTATTCTTTTCAGGGTTAAACTCAGCATGGGGGGTGAGAAAAGATAAATTGCATTTTTTTGAAGATTATTGTTTCTATTGTTTAATAGCTTAACTTTTCAACCCTAAAAGACATATAAAGACTGCCACACCAAAAAGGCAACCACCATGAGGCAAGAGGTGGTTTAAAGACGAGCGTTTTTTATTCATTTTAATTTGCTCACAATCATGGGAAAATCGATGGTTGGAGACATAAATTAGAACTCACATTTATACCATGAAGGAGATCTTGGATTAGAGGTTTAGATATATTCTACAAAGTATGATTTTTAAGAAAGGTGTAATGGTATCAAAAGGCTATCCTGAAGCACATTAATTGTTTGTCAGTATCTATACATATCCTTTACCTCATGGTGATCATCTTTTTTATGTGTTCTTAACTTCAAAATTACAGCGTTTTTGACTTACCACATATCATACCCCTTGCTGACTTCATTCAATTCCGATACCTCTGCTCCTCTTGTATGGCATTATAAGAAAGAGCTATTGGTGGTTTATGTATTAAATGCTTCCCAGAGATAATCATCCAGGTATAATGTAAATGTTGCTCATTTTGCAGATTTTAACTCATTTTAAAAGGAATAAGAATTCTTAGGCCCACTGTTCAATTATTGTTTCCTTTATTTTTCCTATGCAGGAACTCTCAACAGGATAAGCTGGCGATATACTGCTGTTCCACCTTTCTTTCGTTGTTTATTGAGTCATAGGCATTCTAGTAGGAGGGAAAGGAACAGAGAGAAGCTGGGTGGCACATGGCCATATCATTTTCTCCTTTTATCAGGGGCAATCTGGTAAGATGGAAAGGGTTAAAGTTGCCAGTGGTGACAGCCTGCTAATTGATAACTAAGTAAAGGAAATTATATGTTTTGAAGAGAAAAGAAGTTGTAGTCATGCACATAGATAGCTGTCAAAATAACAAAACAGCACATCTGGGTTGTGACTTGGTTGAACAAGTACAGTACAACAGCTGAAAGATGTACTGCTGTGGAGGTTACAGAGCTTACTTTACAATTTGTTTTGAAAATATTTTCGAATTCCTTTAACTATTTGATCTTCACCAATGATGTTTGAAGCTTTGTATCTCTATTTAGTATTTTATCCTTCACCTACTATAGGCTTAGAGTGGAACAGATTCTTCAGTAATATTGTAAGAAAAGAACAGATTTCTTTGTTGATAATTTAATTATATTAATTGATAAAAGGTTTCATAGAAGGCCATATATTATATGCAAAAAGATGGAAAAATAAGGGGCTCAGACTTAACCAAGTTTTAATGATTTTCAGAAAGAAAATTGTGTGATAGCGCATATTGATGCAACTGAGAACATGAGCAGAACAGGAGAGCAACCAGATTGGGATCTGTTGAAAAAATGAAGCTACTATTTTGGGTTTAGGGATTCAGGTTTTGCCAGTACGGCAATTTTTTTTGGAGTTGGGCACTTTTGTGTACATTCATACAAAAAACAAAAAATCATAATTAGCCTAAAAACAGAAATTAAGTTCAGATAACTACACTACAAGCACACAATAAACAAAACAATCATTAAAATATATCCCATGCAGAACACAAAGTCTACAACCATTGGCAGGGGCAGAGAGAGCTCAGAATCTAAGAATGCAAAATTTCATATGCATTGGGCATTGAAGACCAAGAACTGAAGTTCTGAGAAACATTAGAATGCACTAGCAATTCTTAGGAAGAAACAATGGGTTCACAAGTTATGAAAGTCATTGCCTAGTTCATGATGTATAAAACGTGTACTGACCTTCAACGAGTTCAAAGAATATGAAAAGAGTGAAGGTCCATTCTAATTCACAAAAAGAGATAAATTAAGTTCAAAACCAAATGTTGCCAGAAGTATTTTCATGCTTGCCATCCCTGTAATTTATACACCCAAGTAAATTAGATGCAGCTATTGAGGTTGCAGCTTGCTTAGGTAGAGACCAAGAAGAATTCTAACAAGATCCACAAAAACAGGGCTGAAAGCCCATTGTTAGTCATCAGTGCTATGGCAGCTGACATATTTATCATCTGGAATACATGAATGGAGAAAGTAACGCTGGAATGAGAAATGCAGTTACTATCTTTACTATGGAAAGAGCCATGGATTCTTTGCAGGTGCATTCTGGATTCTGCATTTGCAGCCCAAATTTGCCTGGGTACATCCATGGGACAAATCTCCGCTGCAAATGGAGAACACAGAATGTACCTAGAGTGAATCAAACCTAAATTGACGAACAAACTGGTAACTTAGCAAAAAATTCAAAGAGTAAAAGAACCAATTGATCTAAAAGTACGTTAGTCTACTTTTTGATTTAATTTTAGATGAATTCAAGCTTGTTATGACTGTCTGAACTTTAATAACGATTTTACAAATTCTGGATCTTTATTTATTTTCAGTTCATCTGAGATTTCGATTGTTACTTGACAGCAATACAAGCTCATTTTTGTAATAATATTAAAAATAGAATCAATACCAATACAAGCTTAATTTTGTGAAGCTTCTTGTTGGATAAGTGTATAAACTATAACCCAAACGAGCAGAATTAGTTTTGTATTCTGTTAAAAGAGAACTGATACCCATTATATGCTTAAAAAGGCACGTGAACTGATCTTTAAAATTCAAGCTAAAGCAAGTGCTTTTCAACTTTTTATCAACAAACTTCACCTGGAAGAATAAAGGAAGCGTATGAAAACTCGAGCAGCATCATAAGGAACACCTGTAATGGAGAAACTGTGATGGCGAGATTTCCCCTTTTGTTGCTTCAAAAGGTTTTGCAGCACTGGAGAAGCAATGCTCTGTGCAAAATAAGGCAATTTTGAAGAATATAAGAAATGAGATCTAAAGAATGTTAGCCTCAGGACTATCCAAATAAAAGAAAAAGCAGCCAAAATTTGAAAGTCCAAAATGAGCCTATGCATGGAGTGAATTGTTTAAAAGTATAATATATAATAATCCAAACGTGAAACCCCATTAAGTGGCCATGATGAAGTTGACTGGCTCACAAAGAGCCCATTGAGGATGAAGCAAAAAGGCACTGCATTTAGAAGGGATGAGGCTGGGGGCAATAAATACCCCTCAGACCTTGACATTTTAGCTGAAGGAAACTTGTAATTGAAAGGCTCTACATTAAATGGGATGAAGCCGAGTGAAATAGCTAGCCCTCAATGGTTCATGCGATCAATCAAAGGGAAAAAAACACTCAAAACCACCCCTTCAAAGATAATAGAAATAAATAAATAAATTCAAACCTACAAATTAGAAAGAAAAGGCAAAAATACTAAAGGATTTATTTATATAGGCTGATGATTCCAAGTTCGAACCCCACCCCCAAAATTACGAAAAAATTCAATTCAGACATTGAAACATTTTCTCCTGGATGGTCTCCCTTCCGCGATCCCATTACTGGGGCCTTGTCAAGGCCCACTACAATATTCCATTGCATTTATGGCATGGGGAATTCAGGTTTAGCAGCTAAATTTTAAAAACTATTAAGGGAAAAAAGATTTAGATAAAGGCATACCAGTACGTTCGAATGAGCTGGTATAACCCCACCGTCTTCGGTAAAGATACGAACATCTGCTTGGTACCCTCCTTCAAAGAGCTTATCCCAGGTGTTTACCGTCTCTTTTGGAACACAACTATAACCGGCATGGCTGCCGCAGGAACGCGTGACGGAAAATACTTTCTGCAAATGGTAACGCCGGTAGTAAGCAGCGTCCGGCGGGGGAGGAGGTATCGGGATATCTTTACGCGAAACCGAACGGCTCAAAGAAGGGTTGATGGAAACCTCGATTTTTGTTGAGCAGCTAACTGGCGTGCAATTATCCTGCAAAAGTTGCATCGATTGTTCGTACGATGGTGGAGACGAAGAGATCCATGATGTATCGATCTCGGCGACAGCAGCTTGAGCCATATAAATCTACAGGAACAATAATCTAAACCTGCATGCGCATTAAAAACAATGATAAGGGCCAATTCGAGAGCGCACGAAGTAAAAATATAAAAATGAACAGACCACTACTTGAAATTTAACTCTCATTTTCAACAAATTGTGGCAAACAATAAATAACAACTTCAGATAAATTGTGTTCAAATCTACATTAAATTTTTGCTATAGTTTACCAAAAAGACAGAATTCAACAAATTATTTTAAAACTGAAAAAAGATCGTAAAAAATTAGAGAAAGTACTCATTTTCAATAAGTTTCATCAAAGATTCGAGAAAGCTCCGTTGAATTGTATTTTAAACAGAAAAAAAAATAAAAAATCATTTTGTAACAATTGCAAAGATTGAAGAAAACCCAAACGAAAAAGAAATCTAGCAAATTGCGTAAAAGATTGAGATAAAATCAGTAGAATTTGCATTAAAATATATTTTTTCTATGTAGATCACTATAATATGCAGATCATTCTTTATTTTAAAATTTACAGACATTTTAAATTTTAAGATTGAGAACCGGTAGAAATCACGGAAGTATCTTCGTTTCCAACAAATGGCGTTTAAGATTGAACAAGTATCGCTACAATTTAAAAATAAATTAAAATCATCAGGCAATGAGGTCAAAGCGCAAAGAAAGACGAAGAATTAAAAAACCATTCCTCGTAACTTGAGTCTCCGAACAGAGAATGCGGCGGAAAGCAGAAGCTGTAAAGCGGAGTAAATTCCTGATCGGCTTTAGCAAATTCTATACACAACGAGTATGAACCTTAAATTTCTTCCGCCTTCAAGTTCTGAAATCTTGAAGTTCAGAGCGGTTATTCATAATCAACAGCAGAATACGCTGAAGATTCTCATCAGTTTACCTTAACCGCTACTTCATGTTTTATAAGAATGATTTAAAAAATCATACAAAACAGATTTCAATACGACACGTATGCCTTCCATCAAATAAGTTATGCAACAACTGTATCCTCACCAAACATCAAATACAGAGTTTTACACAAGTATTTATAACAACCGAATGCGTTATACCCTTGTAGACCAAAATTCAAGAAATGTAAATGCTACAGATTTTCAGTTACAAATGGTGCTTAACAGATCCATTTCGACCAAACATGAGACTTTTCATAGATCCTAATAATAAATAAAGCGTGTCCTTGTACTTTTCAGAACAACATTCGTTGCTGATTTTAAAGGAAAACAACTTCCATTTCCAGATTTTACAGGAAAAAAACTTTCATTTCCAGATTTTATAGGAAAACAACTTTCATTACAGATTTTGCAGGTAATACAGGTGATCAAACGAAAACGATAGCAGCATAATCTGATCCAATTTATAAAGTCTCCTCAAAATTACTATTTTCAAAAATCCAAATAGAGTTGATAAGAATAAAGTAAGAACTACCTAAATTGCGATCACACGAGCCCGCAGGAGAATGAACATGAAATTGCAGGCATGGATAGAAGAGAAGCTGTGTCAAGCAGATAATTAGAATGCTAGAGATTCAGCTTGCCTTATAATAAACGGAAATCCTGGGTAGTGAGGCGTCAGTTACGGAGAGAAGAAACAGCAAGTATAGCTGGATTTTGATTCTTATCATCCGCATTCCACATCCCTCAGCCCTCCACTGCAAATCTTAAATCAACGATGCTTCCGTCCCGCAGTCTGTAAGGAATTGTGAGTAGAAATCTGTGTAGGGCCCATGAAAGGATGGAGGAGGGCATTCCAACTCAGCCCGTGGAATCGTTGTGTGGACTCCCATGGGACCAGGGTGACTGGACTTGGCCGATACAAAAGACAAAAGCAATCGCAGGGGCGGCGGAGGAATCGGGCTTTCCAACACCAAAGTGGAGGAGTGGAGAATTGGAAGTCCTCCTTTTTGGCCGGCAGTGGTCATTGGTCACCGACGGTTTGGCCCGTGGTGGGTCCCATTCACCCCGTCCCTGGGCCGCACGTTTTGTTGTCCCTAAAACAGTTGCTTTAGCCAAGGTCTATTCCTGTCTCTCCCAATTGCGAAGGCACGGTTTTAATTTGTTACCTCTTGAACCATTTTCCACTCTATATATTTACCTGTTCATATTAGGTAATACTTTCTCTTCACTGCTTTAAATTACAACTACCATCTCCCAAAAAAATATCTGAAAAAAATATCTTATAATATTGTTTAGTATAAAGATTAAGATTTTTTTTTTGTTTTATTTTGTAATAGAGGGGAATCAACAAGTTAGTTCAATTCAGAGCTTAGTTTTTTTTGATAGGGTGAACTTTCCCAAAAACATGTCTATGGTTTATAGTTGGGTAGATTTAGGCAGAGAGAATCAATCTTAAGATCTACATGGGATGAACCTAGAGCCATTAACCAACTACACCTCCCATTCGAGCTAAAATAAAATGTTTTTTAAGAAGGAAAAAAATTATAATAAAAAATAATTTTATTTAGTTTAATAATTGTAGATGGCTTTCAAATTAATATGGATTTGAATATTGATGTATTTTGGAATATGGAATTGTAGCAAATAGTCTAGTGATTCTCTTAAGGATTAGAGTATTTTGTTATGAGTGTGTAGGGTCAAGTTTAACTATCAAGGATGATTCCATGATTGTAAGCTTGTCATATGTTGATGAACTTGACCTGTGTAATATGCATACTATTTCTCTCCTCTTTGTCTAGGGTGCCTTGATTTCTTCTATGCTCCTTGATGTTTGTATAGGTTGGCAATATTGATGATCATATAAAAAACAATACTTTTTAGTCATGTAAAATCCTGTAGAATGATTATGCAATACTAGGTTCATTTTAGAGCACAAAGTTGGGTGTGTAGATGTGAAGGATTTCTCTCTTTCTTCCATTTTTAGATTGAATTTGCATTAAATGCCTTTAAATACAAGATGTAAAAAAATATCAAACAAACTTATGTTTTGTTGGCTTTGGGTGCGAAGTCGATCAAAATTTAAATTTAAAAATTTGAATTAAGATAGGACAAGTCTAGGATCATGAGGGTGGCCCTACAATTATGAGCTAGTCCTAAGATAGAAAAAAGGCTAGATCACAATGGATAGTGTGTGCATTGGAGTAATAAATAAGTAGATAGCACAACTACATAGGAGCATGCCAACATGGGAAAGGGGATAAGTGACAAATGTATAGAAATATGTTTAATAGGGTGAGTGGATAACATGGTGCAAATGAGTTGACTTTGCACAAAATTACATGATTTGTTAATGTAATAATCCTAGCAAAGGATTTTTTATAAATAAAATTCACATTTATAACCAAAACTTGCAAAAACCCAAAAAGTTTCATAATTTTTTTATCAACATTGACAACCCAAATCAACAAGTGAAGCCAATCAATGAAAGGAAAATTTTTAGAACTTTTTTCTCATTTATATTGGGACTTAAACCACATCAAAATATGCTACAATGATAACATAAACAACAATTGCAACAATAACAATAAAAAACTAAAACTACTATGCTAAACCCACACCAAACAATAAACTTGAAATGTACTTGGAACCCACAACTCATGAAAGTCCATTCACAACCTTTGAGAGATTTTCATATAAAACCAAAGGAGCTTCATCCTCTAATCCTTGAAACCAATTTTTTTTCATCATCTAATTTCTAACAAACCTATGGTGTTTTGTCCTCAAATGTGATTGCTTGAATACTAGTGCTTAGAATAATTTTGGCAAGATTTTTTTGGTGTAGAATGGAAGTTGCTCCCTAAATGAATGCATCTACCCTTTAAAAAAATAAATGGCTCATAATGAATCACACCTAATAAGTGGCTTATATCATGCATGCACCAATTGCATTAATTATTACTCCTTTTTTATGCTCAATTTAAATTTGAATTTTCCTTTGTGATATAGGTCATAGATTTGGCCTTTTCCTAGCTTGTTGCATGTTTGTAAATTTCACGAACTCGTAATATTTGCAACACTTAAAAATTCTTCACGTTTTCCCCTTTTCTTTCTTTATTTTCACTTTCTCTCTTACCTTCTCTTCAACTTGTTACATTTTTTGTCATTTTGTAAACTTTTATTAACTTTTTGTAGAGTTTGTCAACTTGTGAACTTTGTGACATCACAAAATTGGTGAAATTATTTCTTCTCTTTGCTTCCATTTTCTCTAGTTCATGAACCTTCAAAATTTTCAACATATTGAACTTACCTTCATTTTTTGCACTTTTGGAGAGCCCGTGAACTTGTGAACTAAGTGATGAACATAACTTGTCAATGACTTGAATCTTTCTCTTAGCCTTGTCACACTTTCAAAGAGTTCATGATATTGTGAACTTAGCAACAAATAAAACTTGTTGACACTTATACTTCTTCCCCTTCAATAAATTCTAGAGTTAATTCTCAAGGTTTGGCAAGCTCACAAATAAACATCAAATCAAATATTTCCTAATTTTCACATCTTAGCCCATTGGAAATAGGGAATGGGATAATATTACCTCTAATTGGAAATAATTAGAAAGGGTACACTACAATCGCTATGTTTGTTGTCTCTCAAAGTTGTGAAGCCCCAAATCCCTAAAGACAAACTATACCTAAATTCCTAGGGATGCCAACTTAAGGTAGATAGCTTGAGGCTTATGATTGGGTACCTAGGATAGTGATAAGCCAAGTAATAAGGATGTGTAACTCTAATTTAGGCTCTACTAGGCTAAGGTGAGTGTTCCCCAAGATCTTAAAAATAAAATTAAAAAATGAGTGAATAAACTCAAGGTCTTAAGAACCATAACTGTTGCACTATGAAATCCCATTATATGTCACTAAGCTTCATATTAGTGATGGTCATGACTAGACCATCAATACCTCTAAATGAATAGATGAGAATTTTCTTTCACATGCACTTGAATATAACTATAGTGTAATCCCCTAGTATATGAATCCACTTAGATATACATAAACATGTGCAAGAAAGGTAACATATTTGCATGATCTAATGATCCATAAAGGATTTATCAATTTTAAGACAACATAAGATATATTAAATGATTTGTGCCAATAGAGCATATGATCATGATGGGACTTAGCTCTACCCTTAAGTGAATGATGATAGAGATATTATGATATTGAATGTTTAGTATTTTACCCCTAGACCAATGACTACTTCAATGGGAAACATATTCATAACCTGAAAGGAAAAAGAGAGCACATTTGCAAACCATAAATGAAACTAGACTTGCATCCACATAAAAATTAAAGATAAAAAATTTCTACAATTAAACATTCTAAATAATATATTTTAAAGTTGCAACAACATGTGCCTCACACAACATACCCTATTTCTCCCAAGAAAAATGAGGACCCCCTTTTACTCTTTGAATCTTAGATTAGGTCTCCTTTGGTATCCCTTAGTCTTATTTACATAATTGTCACTTTTAGAGCTCTCATTTAGTCTAAGAAATACATCTAATTAAGCCTTGGTAGGGGGTTACATACTTAGTTTGATTCAAAGTTTGTTATGAGATTTGGGTCTCACCACCTAGTTCACATGGTTTTTTTGTCCCTATTCTAGGTGCATAAGTATTATCTCATTTAAGTGGTCTTTTCTTCTTTTAGGAATCTTGTCTTTGGTCTTAGATTATTTGCATAATATTTCTTGGAGATCCTAGTTTAGGAAGTGATCATACCATGTGTGGCTTATGTTTATGGCCTTGGAGTTCCATGTTATAATACTAATTTTTATGCGTTTTCTTTCTAAGTCTCTTAAAGAGGTTTGATGTGTCCTTGTTTAAGTTAAGAAGGTCCTGAGTTATTTCTTAATTATGTAATAGACCTTGATTTTCTTTTTTGTATTATGGAGGATTACCCCTTGAGTAGAATATTTTGGTCTCCTTTTGAGGTGGCCTAAATGTGTTTTCAAGACTCATATTTTTTATTTTAAACCCCCTCTTTGATATAAACTTATCTTGGTTATATAAATTAATATGGGGACTTATTTAGGATATAACTCTAGTTGGAAGTCTACTAATAGATAATGGAATGCCTCTAACATTCCTAAAAGGACTCAAGCCATCCAAAAGGCCTAAAACCTTTCAAATTTTCATAACCATTGCTTAATTAAGCTACATTTGGTGTCAAAATTTTGAATGAGGAGGGTAGGAATACATTTTGGGAGCTTTGGTTTGAACTTGCACCGTTAGATATTGGCTCTATAGATATGGACCATTGATCATATATTTAGTAAATCACCCTTTAAATTATAATTTCTAATTACCTTCAAGGTTATATTTGATGACCAAGCTTTATAAGCAAACCCTCCTTTGACTATCACAACCTCCCACTAACTATCACATGGGGTTTTGTGTCAAATAATTGTCAAAAATGATTTTTGGCACACTTATCCACTCTAACCAAGGGCCCACATATGTGGTGGTTTGACTAGAGGCTTCCTAACACTTTTTTAAATGCTTAAATCCTAATTTTCTTATTAGCAATATTTTGAAGAGACTCCTAGTTTGTAGGCTTTCAAACCCAAAAATCTACCTCTCACTATTTTTTTCTTGTTTCAAATTTATAGTACAATCACATTTACCTATAGTTTCACTATTTAGACTTTAAAATGAGTATATTTTATAAGAGATAGCATGGAAATGTATCTTTGTAGCTTAAAAATATGATCCCTTCATAGGTTTTATGGTGAGAAAATAAAGAAGAGGTTAAAGGCTTATACAATCCACAATGATGATTCAAATTATTAGATAAATATATTGACGTGTTTTCTCATCTCTACATTTATTATTTTTTAAGGATCTACTATGTTCTCTATTCGTGTGCTTGGAGGAAGGGTGTATTGAAAGAGAAGGCTACAATTTAAGCATAAATTTTGAGTGGTTGTAGATATCTATCAAATTAAAAAAATTATAGAGATTTTTGTTAAGAAAGATTATTTAAATTAAGAAATAAATTCTCACATGTAGTTGGTTTCCCTAAGATGTGATGTATTCATATAAATTATGGAGAATCTTCCTATCAAACAATTTGAAAAGAAGCTGCAGCCTATCATGGTCTCAAGTTGGCACAAATCAAAGGCTATAAGAAAGTTTGGCTGGAGGGTGATTCTTTGAATATCATTAATAATTTGAAAAAATTTGCTCCCCCTTCTTGGACTATTGAGTCTTTGATAAGGGACTACATTGATATTTTTAAATCTTTTCATGAATATTACATCTCTTATATTTTGAGAGAGGGTAATGGTCTAGCAGACATCTTCGCTAATATTGGAGTTAGAGAGGATAAGGAACGAGGTTTGAATGACCCTTTCCCTATAGAGGCTATAGTAACTATTAACTATGATTGCCATTTTTAATTTGATTAAGTTCTCATTATGGCCTGTGGCGTGCATGTCTTTCTTCACGTGGTCAAAAATTATGAGAAAGGATGGTAAGCCGAATTTGAATCAAGCTAATGGTACACGGGCTGGTAGCCGTAGGGAATGAAACTCAATGCTCTTAATTCTCCTATGCCTTAATTTAGTTCTCACATGGATTTTGGGCGCTCCTAGCATTATCTTCTAGAGTTTTTCTTTCATTGAGTTTAGAGTTCTCAAGCCATTACTTTCTGCTAATTTTGTTGATATGGGTGGAGATAGAAATCGAGCGAAACCCTTCTTGTACGAAGCTGCCAAGAAGAAGAAGGAGGTTTGGCAGGTGTTGGATAAATGAGGGTTAACTCCTTACCTGGAGAAATTACATGGCAATAATCCTCAGGCTACGATGCTATTTGCTAAAGGATGGAATGATAGGGTACTGAAGTTGGGAAAAACAAAGTATGATGTCAATGAAGAATTTATTGCTAATATTACTGGTTTGGCCATGGATGGTATGAAGGTTTTTAGAGATAAAAAGGAGTCTCAAACCGCTATGCAAATCTTCTTCAAGGGGGATGAAGCCAAAGATTTGAGGACTACGAGGAGTGGAGGCTACCAAAGAAGCTCTCTTAAGGCATTGTGGGGAGATGTTGCAGAAGAGATCATGTGTTTTATTACCTTATAAGGATGCTTTTTAGCGGTAAATGCATACCACTTTATCATGCTCAATCATTTCCGCCATAAGAAAAGGATTTCCTTTCCTTATTATCTCTTGATGTCTCTGGATTCGGGTCTTAAGGATCATAAGAAAAACCCTAAAAATCTTGTTTTGCATGTGGGGTTAATCCTTCTTATTTTTGAATATGCAAAGTCCTTTGAGGTGGGTAAGCCAATTGCTACCCCGAAGGGTAAACAGTCTAAGCCAGTGGAGGAGTATGATACTGCTTTAGAAGAGGAACCAAATAGCAAAAAAGTGAAGAAAAGGAGACTTATTTTGGAAAAGGAGTCAAATTTGGAGGAGGATGTGGACTTTGTCCCGGACTCACTTGCTTCTTTGGAGGTGGGTCCTCAATCCCTTGCTGCAGGAAAGACAAAAAAAGGGGAGCCGTGTGCTAGTGAGGGCTATGTGACTTGTAGTGATGAGGTGGTTGTTGATTTACTGAGTAGGGGTGTGAAGGAGAAGAATGATTTGTATGGTGAGGCTTCTTTACCGCCCCCTAAAACCAAGCAGAAGAAGGAGCTGAAGGAGGGAAGAAAGACTATGAGTCAATTATTGGAGAGGGACTTTCCTCTCACTATAACGGGTGGTCGGGATGTTGATGATTCTCTGAGTGTTAACCTAGATTTGTAGCAAAAAGATAAGAATGGGGTTGTTGGTGGTTTGATTATTGTGGATACCTAGGATGCAGAATTGGAGAGGCTGAAGAAAAGAAAGGTTGTGGCAGAGGAGATTGCAAGTTCCATATGCAAAATAAAGACTTCGGTTGCAACTAGGAAAGGTAAGGAAATCTTT
>VDFB02186032.1:0-20238 GCA_007258455.2 Sequoia sempervirens
TATTTGTGTTATTTGCATTTTGAATAAAGTTACGTCTTATATGCTTTTGAATGCCTTGGTCAAGGAGTCAAAGATGAACTCAAATGCAAATTGGAAGGTGAATGTGAATTTCATTTGGGCGCCCTATTTGGAGGGAAAAGGTTTTGAATTTGGGGAGAAAGTTATAAATAAGAGGTCTTGCCTTCATTTTTGGGTTATCCATTGCTAATATAACAAAGTGTTGCTGAAATTTCTTCAAACCCTTCCTTCAAGGAATGCATACCTCCTAGCCTCTTTCAGTTTTGTACTTGCAAGATAGTACCCAGCTGATATAGTGACTGTTCTTCGCTTAGAAGTGCAAATTGAGCTAATTGATGATGGAGTTATTTGATGTTTTCTAATTTTGGAGTAGTTTTATCAGTTTTGGTGTTGTTGGTTTGGTGCTTGGTTGAAGCACATTTTTATCATAGCTCTTCGTATGATTTTTGTTTGGTTCTAGGTGTTTACTCTAGTTGCTTTCCTATCCTAAGCGCCCCATTGCTCCAGTTTTCAAATTTTATTGTGGAGTTTTGGATTTTCTATGTTGGTCACCCTCTTCTAGGTGGTCGTACCATCTACAGCAATGCCTTGGGAAGCGTGCATAAAAAAGTGAGCTATTTTGGATTGTTTTCTTGACTGGAATTTGGACGACCTTCTCCTATGCTTCATTTGCACTTCATTTGACATCATGCGGAGGAGTATTGGCGAAGTTACAAGCATAAAGGTGAAATCTATACTCACTGGTCTGTTTTTCAGTTTGCTGCAATTTTATATCAGACTTGATATTTCAGTCATTTTGCCATATTTCATATACTGGATATTATGTACTTGTTTGGAGATTATGCTCTAACATTTTGGTGAACATAGGATATCTATATCACATTGTATTTGCAGATTATACTTCATATTTTAACGCTAAATCAGTAGTACTAATCAGCTCTTTATATTTATGCAATTTACATTTTGTATTCCCATTGAAAAAGTGGAACAAACGGGTCTCGCCATCTATCTATTTCATTTCAGTACTATTCTTTGCTTTCATACCCGCTGAAAAGTGGAAGGGATCGGCCAGCTGCCCAAATATTTCATTTCTGCATTTTGTACTTCCACTCCCGCTGAATAAGTGGTCAAGTTGCTTTCATTTCCTAGTTGGTCAGTTGATCCATCAACACTTGCATTTCCAACTTTTAGTATATTTCAACTAACTATCCTCTTTCCACTGTATGCTCTCACCTTGTCCACACTGGGAACTTGGTGATCAGAAAGTGAAGGGCTGATTTCAGTATTGTACTTTCAATTTCAGATTTCATATAACAATCCCCTTTCCACCGTATGCTCTCACCTTGCCCTCATTGGGATCTAGGTGATCAGAAAGTGAAAGGTTGCATTTCAGTTGGTTTATCATTTCTGTAACATTAACGGGTGAAATCTTGTGCTCAAAAAATCGTAAAAAAGGGGGATATTTCACTTTGAAGAGCACATGATTATACTGAGAGAAAGAGAGTGGGGTGAATCAATATAATACAACTTCTCACTTTTCAAACTTATTTAATCACAATAGCAACTATGCAAGAATATGACAATGAAAACAAGTTAACACAAAGATTTTACATGGAAACCTTTATGGGAGAAAACCACAGTACAAATAATGTACTTTATATATTTATATAAGTTTACAATGATTGTAGGCACCAACCTCTATCCAGTTTTGTAGGCACCAACCTACAAGGAGCACCAACTCCCTTTTGCAAGGCACCAACCTTGGCTAACTAGAGGCACCAACCTCTAATGATAGACTGAAAATCTAAATATAGAATGAGATCTTCACAACAGATCTGCTTTATCCTTCAATTTAACTCCTTTGTGATGTATGTTCCCTCTTTAATGCTCACACAAGAGATATGTATTTCTGCTCTTATGTTCACATAATCATTCTCTCACACCCACTCTCCAAATCTGAAATAAATTTCACACACACACACACATATATATGTCATAGGTTGCAACTATATGTGAAACATCACATCATTTAAAATCTGCTTCTTCCACTACTTGAAATCTGAAGTATGTACCTCTTCAAAAATAAATCGCACCATTTGAAGAGCTATTTTTTTATTATTTTCCTTAAAAATAATCACACCTTTTACTTAACAATATTATTTGTATTGAATTCACTTCATTTAGAACCATATTATATCATTTCATTAGGGAATCGTTTCTCTTCAAAAGTAAATGTATTATTTCATGAACTTAATGTCTTTGCTTTACTTCATCATCTGCTGCTTTAATGTTAAAACAAACTTTATTAACTTGATCGATTGTTTGTGAAGTGCTACCCTTATAAAACTTCTGAATCGTAGCTTTATAGCTTTGTCTTTTTCATTTTTGTCTTATTCTAATTTTGTCTTTTATCAGCTTTGTCTTATTCTTCTTGACTTCTTGTTTTATTCTTCTTGACTTATTAAATTGCTTGGAGAATCGGCCTATGTTATTAGACTTTCTCTATTTTTCTTCAAATTATCGTTCTCACCATTCTAATTAATTATCTCTGATTTACTTAAATCTTGACTCAATATTCTGATATATTGATGATCGATATGGTTATTTGATCTGCACTTTAATCTGTTCGTGACTACTTGACATCAATGACAAAATTTCCAATAGACTTCTCTTGCATTACAATTGGCTTTGGCCTCTGACCTTCTCGATGTATGTCAATCTTATCAAAGGGGTTATTTGATGATACGAGTGAGCTCAAATTATCTAGAGGACTCATGTCAATTTTCAAAGTTATTTCCGACTTCTAGTGTGTTCTCCAAGATTCTTGGTGAAAACATCTATTTATAGTAAGTCACTTTGTTAGGTTCGATACTCATTATTCATCATCAATATCACTCCAGTGCAGTCAGATTTCGATGATAAAGTGATTTTTGGTGTTTTTTTTGTTTTCAATATAGTTGAAAAGGAAACAGTACAGTAATGAGAGCAGATTATACATTGTTTTGGGGCCACTGCTTCAGCCCGTAATCAGACAGCTGACATTTTTACAAAATATGAAATTGCATCATTAGAGCAGCACTATAAATGTATAGCATTACATAAACTTTCTACAGCCATTAGTATTCCTATTGAATTATCTTCTTCTGTGATTTAAGTCTCTGTTTTTCAAATAGATACTTCTCTCAGTATTGCAGCCATCTCTATGATCCAGCCACTGCTTTACAAACGCCAATTTCTGATTATTGCTTTTAGATTTGTCTTCCACCTTCAGATTTTGGAATTTCTCCTTTGCTGCCTGGCAGCTGATGGAAACCTGCACATAGACGGATTGTAGGGTGAGTTTTCTATAAAACTCAGTAAGATCTCTTCTACAGCCCTGGTAGATTTCTTTATTCCTTGCATTCCAAATAAACCACAAAATTTCAGTTGATAGAATTAACCAAAGTAAATTGTTAGATTTTCCAAAACCATTACATTTCCCCATTAAAATTTCTAACCTGCTATCCTCTTTTGCTTTCCCATCTTTTAACATGTCAATTTTAAAAATATTCCAAATTTCTTTAGCAAAAAAACATTCAAAGAAATATGCATAACATAATCTGCTTTCTTACAGATATTACATATAATTGGATACTTGCTGGAATCCACATTTGGAAGTTTTTGCATCAACAACCATCTAAAAGCAGCCTTCTTGGGTTCCAAGGTGCTGTTCCAATTATGGCTGAATATAAGATTCCAATCTTTATCATTTAAGCTTAACTTCCATCTCTGGTTCAAGCCTTCTGACAAAATAGGGTTACTATCCAAAAGCCCATAAATCTCCTTAGCTTTTAGACCTGCAATGCTATTATTTTCCAGACAGTTAAGATCAAGCACATTATTCTTCCTACCATTCATGTTGATCGGGGGGACAACCATGTTTTTCTTAATAGTATCAAAGGTTCTTTTCTGCGTTTGAGGCAAGTCAAACTCAGCCCTCAAGGTATCCCAACACTTCAACCTATCCTTTATCAGGATTTGATCAAAATGAGACAAACCTTTTTGGTTCCAAGATTTAGCAGAGCATCCCTGTAACAAAGCCAGAGGCTTGTCATTGTGGAATACATTCCACCAAATGGATCTATTTAGGAAGATCTTATTTATCTCAATATCAATTTGACATTTTTTAATGATTTTATCTTTAGAGTATTCCCAAGCTTTCCATAGACTTTTAAACACCCTGGACCCAACAGGGGTTGTTGCAAACTTTCCAAAGATCAAGTCACAAAGAGGTAAGTGCTTCCAGGTCTTGGCCTTTTTTGGTGTAGCAAGCTTAATATTGTTTCTAACCAAAACTTTGCAAGGCTCATTTCCTATGAGAGCCTTGCAAATCCACCTTTCCGCCAGGGCTAGGCCTTGTTGTTTAAGGTTCTTGAGCCCAAGGCCCCCCAGATGCTTATCCATACAACAAATCTCCCACTTTATTGCATGCCATTTATTATTACCTCTGCCATCAAACCATAAGAATTTTCTGATTTTCTTTTGAATTTCTTCAACCTGATAACTGTTAAAGAGCTAGGCAGAGGAGTAAGTAAATGTTATAAGACGCAAGAATTTTTTGACACACCTGAGCCCTTCCTGCCAAGGAGAGGTACTTATTATTCCAATTGTTCAGCTTTTTCTCAATCTTGCCCTTCACCCACTCCCACATGTTTCTCAAGTTGGGACTGACAGTGAAAGGGATCCCCAGGTATCTTACAATTTTACTCGGTCCCCCCCATTGTAGACCCAACCTATCAAACCAAGGAGGATCAGTTTCCTCCCAGCTCAACATAATAGACTTGGCTTTTGAGATCCTAGAGCCGGCAGCTTTTTCCAAGAAATCAAGTTTGCACATGAGATGTCTCACATTTTCCTCTTCCAGCTTAACCATAAGGGCTATGTCATCAGCAAACTAGAGGTTAATTAGTTCCTCATTATTAGGAAGGACAAGGCCATTTACTTTGGGCGTAAGATGGTTATCTCTGATGATATAATGCAGAGCATCAACATCTATCACAAAAAGTGCAGGGGCAAGGGGACAACCTTGCCTTATGGATCTCTGCAACTCAAACTCTTTAGTCAAGCAACCATTTATCTCAATTTGAGCATTAACATCCTTCATAAGAGTTTCAATCATTCTACAAAATTCCTTAGGGAAGCCAAAAGCTTCAAGGACCATCAAAATGAATGGCCACTCAATCCTATCATAAGCCTTTTCAAAGTCCACCAAGAGAAGACCCACATTTTTCCCTGACGTTCTTGCCCATTCCATCGCCTCCCAACTTGTTAGGAGGTTTTCCAGAATATATCTCCCCTTGATAAAACCTGTTTGTGTACTGTTGATTATTTTTGGAAGCAATCCTACCAACCTTAAGGCTATAGCCTTCGCAAAAATTTTGTAGGAGACATTTAGCAAGGTTATAGGTCTCCAATTTTTAACAAGCGCCTTGTCTCCCTCTTTAGGGATCAGTTTAATAATACCTTTATTAATTTTACTACCAAGAGAGCCCACCTTGATAGCTTCAGTGTAAACACTAAGAAGATCCTCACTTACCCAATCTATATTCTTCTTATAGAATTCAATAGGGATTCCATCCACCCCCGGGGTCTTATCATTATTCAGCGCAAGGATTGCTGCCTTAACTTCTTCCAAGGAGAGGGGTCTGCCCAGCTGGCTAGCTTCTTGCTCAGAGAGTTTTTTTGGCAGTAGATTTTTGCAATCTTCCCTTGCCTTTTGGCTTTGAGCATTATTTCCTTCTGAAGAAAAAATATTTTTGTAGAATTGGAGAAAGCAGCTCTGAATAACCTCAGGGTCCTTGCTCAGGTTGCCATTTTGCCAAATCACATTAACCTTTTCTTTGGCCTCCTTGTTTTTTAGGCAATTGAAGAAGAATTTTGAACCTCTATCCCCTTGAGAAGCCTAGTTTAGTCTTGCCCGAGTTTTGATGCCTTGGTCCTTTAGCATCTGGACTTTTCTCAGCTCCCCCTTCACAGCTACTAACACCTCATTTAGGGAGGTACTTTTTGGATTCTCTTGCAGGTCAGCTTCAGCTTTTAGTAGGTTCTCTTGCAATAAGCTCTCTTTTTTCCTTAGGTCCTTTGCCTTCTTCTGACCGATTGTTTGAAAGATCTTCCAGGCTTCCACATTGGTATTCCATCTTTTCGTGTGTGAAAGCCCCTTATGCATCCATTTGTTAATTTCTTTAACTGTAAAAATGGCATCACAACAATCCTCATTTTCTAGCAGATTAGTATTCAACAAGAATTTTGCCTCTTTTTTCATATTGGTAAGGCTAGTCATTTTCCAACAGAACTTTGACCGAGATGGGGTGATGATCTGAGACAGTCCAAGGGGTCACTTTGACCCTGGTATTGGACTCCCCCACATTATCAAACTGAATAGCCTTCTTGTTCGCATAAAACCTATCCAATCTGCAATAAATTCTTTTCACTCCCTTTTGGAAGTTGCACCATGTAAACCAAATATTTTTCTTTTCTTTTCTAAGCCCTTCTACGGGGTCAAAGAGCTGAAGCTTATTTTTCATTTTATACCAGAAGAATTTCTCATTCGCTTTCCAGCCCATATCACAACCACCCAACTTGTCTTCAGGGTTTTCTACCATATTAAAGTCTCCCCCAATGATCCAGGGGACCTCCAGAAGATCACTTAGCCAATTCCAGAGAACACACCTAAGCCTATAGTCATTAGGTGCATACACTGAACAAATACCAAACTTAAGGTTATCTTTTTCAATCAAGATCCACACGACTTTGTTGCAAGGAGAGAAGCCCCAGTTAGTAACCCATTTGGCCCACTTATTTGCAACCAGAATTGTTGTACCTCCCTTCCCTTTTTCGTGATTCATAGCAAAGTGGGTTGAATCTCTCCAGATAAAATTCAGGCTTGTCTCAAGCTGGAAACTTACAGCTTTGAGCTCTTGGAGCATCACTATGTCCTTTTCCTTGGACTTGATTTAAGTACCTTCTTATACTATACTTTCTATCTGGGGACTCAAATCCCCTAACATTCCAAGACAGGCAATTAAGAGTCATCTGATTCCATTTTTTGGGGCCCTTCATCTGAGCTCCTAAAAAAGTTAAAACACTTAGGGAGGGATGATTTTCCCATTTTATTTTTCAGGTAGGGAATTGAGTCTTCCTTCTGTTTCTTTCTTCTACCCCTTCGTTTTTGTTTAAAAACTCTACTCACCAGGCTATCCCCTTCCTACTCTTCTTTATCAACAACTTTTGAAAGGGATGTGACAGCATATCCCTCCTGTCTACACTTCCCCATTGTGCCTTCATCTTTGGTTGGGGTTGCAACATCCCCATCTAGGTTCAAGCTATTTAAATAATCTTGAAAAAATGCAAGGTGTCATGATTTAAGGGTTTGAACTCTGAGAGGTCAAAGGCTCCCTTATGCTCATCTTTTTTATTAGCCCCATTTTGATTATCTATTTCAAAGCTTTTAAGACTACCTAAGTTACTGTTACTATGGATGAAGATACCCACCTTACTCATGGCCTTACAAGGGGGGGTAGGTTCCCCCACTGGTCCTGTCATCAGCAGAGGGGGGTCATCCCCATCCATAGTAGGAGTAACAGCAGATTTTCCAATAACAACATCTTTACCAGCTGTCATGGGTGAAGAGTCCAACTTGGACCTTCCATACTCAGCCTCCTGTCTAGCTTTGGCTTTACCATTCCTAGGTTCAACCTCCATAATAGAGGTCATCTTTATATTATGGTCCTTTTCCTGGGAATGAGTCAGCATATCTTTTTTATTATTATATCCACACCACCTAAGGTCCCTCATTATTTTTTTATTTTTTTCTATCTGATCTCTCATCTGATGCATAACCATCTCTTGAGCACTTAATCTTCCCCCATGGGAGAGGTGTCCACCCCTTCATTGGTGATCCACATCGGGGACAGAACTGCTCGCGATAATGGCCTCTTCTCTTGTTTCTGGGTAGGTTAGATCAACTTCCTTATAAACAATATTATTATTATCCCCCTCAGTCCTCTCTTGGGTCGGGGAATTACCAATAGTCACCACTTGCCCTTCATTGGTTAACACCAGATCGGAAGACCCATCCATCTTAGGATCTTGGGGTAGGGAACGAATGGCCTCCGAAGGAGTCACCCCCTTCCTCGGAATAGGGTTCTCATGATCACGCCCAACAACCAGATTGGCGCTCACATTTGACTCAAAGGGTTTAGGATTAAGCTTAATATTCAGATTAGGATCTTTCATCTTAGCCTTCCCCACAATATTGCTTCTAAGGATCGGGCAGTTTTCCTTCTATGCCCTTTTTTTTTGCAAAGGAAGCACGCATTGGCGCCCCCTAGGATTTCAATCTTACAGTTTAAAATAGTATTCTCCATTTCGATCTCAATTTCATATGGGATCTCAACCCCATGAGTAATGGCTATCAGGACGCGAGCGTCCATATGCAAAAGAGTAATTTTGGTTTCCTCAATCCTTATGGTTCTCCCATAGTGCGAGAGGAATTGCGGAATAACCCTCCAGAGTATAGGAGGAACATTTTTAATGTTTATCCATCTAGGGTACGATAAGGCTAAAACCTCCTCGTTTAAGACACTCAGTGACCAGGCAACTGCCCTAAACACCGCATTCCCTACAGAACAGAATTCTTTATTGGTGGCTTTTTTTTGCATGTCTTTATCTCTAAAGAAAATAAGGAAGAGACCCTTTTGTATTAATCTACAAAAAGAATGTTCAATGCCCATTTTTTTTATTCCACACATTAAATAACCAGTCATCAAAAAATTTCCTCGAAGGAGTTCTATTGCAGTCTAGAGCAGCAAAAAAAATTGCAGTGTCTTTAAGTCTTTTTTCTTCATTGTTAAGGACCTTAGCCATGTCTTCATTAGGAATAAAGCAGTCTACCCTAAGGGGTGTGGAAGAGATCTTACCTCCTCAAGCCACTACTCTTGCCGTTCCATCCCCAACTGCAACGAAGGAAGCCGTTGAAGGCACAGAACCCCTATCGCATCCGGAAATGATCTCCTTAAAGGTCTTGGTCCCATTGCAGCCTAGTACCTCTGCCTTCCCATCTGCCCTATTTTGATGACAATTCGGGGGTTTCTCGGGCTCAAGCACTTTCACTTCCATCAATGGCATTGGTTTTATGCCAGAGGGAGTGAGTAGGGGGTTGCAAAGCACCGACCACCGCTAGGGTTAACCCAGAGCACCAACACAATACGCATGACAGAAGCGAAAGATAAAACACAAATACTATTTCGAGGAATAAAAAAACACATTAACCAAAAAAATCAACCCCAGGCTGTAGAACAAGACCTTACAAAAGGATAGAAAATACTTCCTTAATGGCGAAACGCCATTCGAAGCCCGTCTTTGTACAGAGTCTCCTCGGAGAGAGAGCCAGCGTTTCGCAGACCTAGGGTTTCCCACCTCTCAAAATCGCCATTGTATCATTATTGGACATGATTTTTGGTGTTGGAAACGGTTAAATAATAATATAAATAACTTTTTGGAGTAATAAGGCTTATTCAATTTATAAAGTGATTTTATATTATATTTTATGAAAAGTTTCCAGAAATGTTAAAAAAGGAGTTTTGGGAGCTAATTTGGATATATGCTTGAGAATTGATAACAAGTTGTTGGTTTGAACTTTGTTTATCCAAGGGCTTTGTGAGGACGAAAACCCTGATAGAGAACATTAGTTGCAAAAGTGAGAGATCTTTCCTAGCTGATTTGTTGGTGGTTTCATTCAGGAACTACTCAACAGCTTCATTGATGCAAAATTTCAATTTGCTTGCCAAGCAATAAAGCAGACCATTGTGGGCAGCTTTTGTGAAAACTAAACAGAAATTTATTAGTGTCAAAATATTCACTTTGAACCCTTCATTTGCTAGTCGTACCATCTTTGTGCAGGTCGTTGTAATGTCCCATTTCTAGCATGGTCATGTTTGTCGATGGTTTAGCCTATCACTCACTCTCGTAAGCTAATCCAGATGATTAGAGGGTCTTTTGAGGCAAAGTCTTGGTTAGTTGAGGCTTGTATCTTCTCCGAAGTTCAGTGATTTTCAGTTCTGGCTTTCGTTTGGTGTCTCCAGGGGCCCGTTTGCTATACTTACTATTTATAGTAAGCCTGAGTTTGGTTGAGAGGGACCCTTACTACTTTTAGTAAGGCATTTTTTTGTATTGAGCATTGCAGTAGTGACCCCAGTTTCAGACGGTATGATGAAATAATAAATATTAAAGGAGATATTAATGTTTTATTGGCTCGAATAATATTTAAATAATTAAAGGTGTTATTATACAATTATAACTTAACTTTATAATGAAGGGTCAAAACATCATTAAAAGGGGGCTGTTATTGAATTAACTTTGGGGCACCTATTCCAAGGTATTAAAAGGTGAAATATTAAATGATGTATATGTAATAACATTTAATTATTATTAAATGTGCTTTTTGGAGGGAAATCGACTTCTTCATGAAGTTATATATTTTCAGCCTTGGGAATTGAGCATTCATTCGATTGAGCATTTGTTTTGATGAGAATTTCTCTGAGAAGGAGAAGCCTAGGGTTTCTGTCTCTCAAGCCATTGAAGAACGATAAACTCTTTAGTGTTGCAGCCATTTGAGGTGGTGAAATATCCATTGAATTTGGCATTTCGGGAGAGCTTCATCCAGAAGTTCTATTTGTGCTTAAAGGTGAAGATTTTATCTAGGGTTTAAAGATTATTGAAGGAATATCAAGTGCAAACGCAAAGATTCATCATTGGCAGCCATTAGTGATCAGATTTCAAGCTTTGTGTTGGCTACTACAGTGACACGTGAACAGTACCCGCGCTACAGTAAAAAAAAGCTACAATGATTCGCTACAGTGATTAGCTACAGTTCATATTCTACCTCTTTGGAAAATGTGGGTTTTTAGAGACTGCTGGTGTTTTTGAGGTGTTGGGCAATTCAATCTGCAATTTCCGAGTCATTACTACAGCAGCTCATATAGTCTCTTGACAAGAAGGAACAGCTATTTCCAGGTCTGGGTGTTCTACTTAGTTTATTTGATGAATAAATATCATTTATGAGCATTGTCAAGACCTATAGTTCTGATCTAAACCTGCTGTCAATTTCTGAGTATGCTGTTACTAATAATCAGTCCAGTGCAGTGCCTTTTTCCAGCCCCAATATAAAGATTCAGTCTGATATTTATAAGCTCTAGTTTTCTAAACTTTTGTAAGGTCTGCTCTGACTTGGGAACATCAGAAATTGTATTGTTTTGGAGTGGCTCTGAGTTGAATGTTATGTTGGAAATGAGTATAAAGATCTGCTCTCTGATTTGCCCAGTTCTGAGTATTAATGGAACTTCTATTAGTCATTTCTGAGCATTATAATCCTTTACTTACCCCTGTATTTAGTTTCAATGCAATGCTCTTGTATCCACTTCAATATTTGAATGTGTGAAATCTGAAACATGTTATGAAAAAGTATGTGTTGAGGATTTAATATTGCTGCTGGTTGTTTCTTACCCTCAACAACTTCACATACAAACACAACTCCATTTGCATACCAAGTGTATGAATAAATGCCTACATATGAAAATTGTTAGAAAGTGGAATATTATTGCTCAATAAACAGACCAGGACATTGCATGCCAACCATTGACGAAATGGCAATCCATTTAAACTGAGTTTTCGGAGCAGAACTAGTAAGGGTTCATTACAGTCGTTCAGCCTAGAGGAAGGGCGGGGCGTTTCTAGGGCAAGGCGCCTAGGTTTTAAGGGGAATTTTGACTAGTTTGGGGGTGCCATGGTGTGAGGAACACTCAACAATAAAATTGGAGTTGGAACAGCAAGGGTTTGGAGGAGTTGGTTGTCATTTTGGAGCCACAAGTTGTTGTTTACAGTCCATTTTCAAACCATTTATGCAAAGCAGCAAATGGGTATGTTTGTATTGTTATTTTGAGATGATTTGGTTGTCTAGATATTGAAAAAATCACTGTTATATTGCCGTCCAAACTCTATTATAATTTTGTAGTTCATTTCCAGCTAGTGAGTAATTTCAAATATTTAAAATATTCAGCATTGATGCCTTATGAATATCATTGCAAGTATTTTATTTTATTTAACTAGCTATATTACTATCAAAACACATATTCTTATTCAGAATACAAACAAACAAAAATATATAGGGTGGTCATTACATGTGGCCAACATTAAATCCCCTCACTCTCTTTGACAAAAATATTTTAATCTCTTAGAGCCTTGCCATACCAGAGATACATATTAATGGAGTAATGGATTTAAAACATAGAAGAAATAAGAGTGTGTGGACTTGCCCTCACTTGGGGGTTTTAAAACTAAATTTTGACAAGGTAGCTAGAGGCAGTGTTTAGGTCAGATTCAGGACATTTCGTAAAAGAGGGTCCTTCTATCTAGGCATAAAATCTAATAATGAAGTGGAGGTGGTGGGACTTCTCGAAGGTTTGAAAATGCCAAAATTAGTAAACTATGGCAAGTTAGAGGTAGAGGAAGATTCCCTTAATCATTAATGGATGCAAAAAGGATTTAATTAAGGATTGGAACCTTAAAAATTACATTAACGAAGGAAAATTAACTGTCAAAGGCTTTGATAATATAGCATTTTCTCATTGCTACAAGGAGAGTAATAGGCTAGCGAATAGCTTAGCCAACTACAAAATAGATCAAAGCCCTTTTTCCACCAAGTTGTTGATGCTATGGAGTGGCCAATAGAGGAAATCTCAAAAACTGATTCTCATCAAACTAAACCTCTTCTGCCGCCTCATTTTAGATCCCCAGCACCTTGATCTCACTCATAATCATGTGAGAAATAATGAAAATGGCTCTGCTAATGTCCTTGGTGTGGGTGAAGTGTGTGAAAAGTCCTATCCAATGTGTAGATGGCAGGGAGATGCTCATATAATAATTTGCTCCCCATTATATAGTGGAAGCAGCCAGCATTTTAATGCAATGCTCACTCTCCCATTTCTTGTTTGTATGGAGGTATCAAAATGCAGAGAAGGCAACGATTAGTGGGTGAGAAAGATGTTGTAATGGATGCAGATCTAAGGAATATATTTATTATTATATGAAGAGGTTTTGTGTTTCATAAAATCTGTCCTAGGTTCAGAAGGCTTGAAAGCTAAAGGTGGTCTAAAGCAAGAATGTCTTTGCAGTCTTTGAAGCCAACCTATGTCTGCAGGTGGTCGATGAGGAAGTCTGCACTTGGATAATTCACACTCTTTAAACATTGAAAAAAGCCCAGAGGAAAGTATTCTAAAAATATGAGATACAAAAGTGAGGCTTGGTACATGTAAACAGCCATGTAGCCATTGTGGAGGTCTTTTGTATGAACATGGTTTTGGTAATTGACAATCTGCAG
Source organism: Sequoia sempervirens (assembly GCA_007258455.2). Taxonomy (NCBI): domain Eukaryota; kingdom Viridiplantae; phylum Streptophyta; class Pinopsida; order Cupressales; family Cupressaceae; genus Sequoia; species Sequoia sempervirens. Next base: position 13,436 of record VDFB02186032.1, read on the forward strand.
GTTGTTCTTCACGATAGTATTCTAAATGTATCCAATTTCAGTGACTTTACTACCCCAACCCTGTCTCAGGAGGGCCTTAAGGCACAACCATGTTTTAAATCCATTACTCCATTAATATGTATCTCTGGTATGGCAAGGCTCTAAGAGATTAAACATATAATAAATTGAAGTTATTAAAAATAAAATAATATTATATTATATTTAAATAAATTATAATAAAATTAAAATTTTAATTTATATATTTAACTATTTGATTTTGATTTTGTTAAATTTTATATATTAATAATTTAAAATCTAGATTAAATATTTTAAATATTAAATTTAATTTATTAAATGTTTTGATTAGATAAAGTGGGAAGGGCCCAAACCCATTGCAAACCAGCCATAGAGGCAAATGAGAGAAGTCCCACAAGGAATGAGATAACAGAAAATCAAAAAACAAGTGCTAAATAGAAAAGACCAAAAACCAACAGACACACAGAGGGAACCAACCCAAGACCAGCCACCCAAGAAGACCAATTACCGATCACCCAGGAGGTGAAGGCCTCTGATGGCCTGAAATTTCTTGGTTAAGAACTCCAACTTGTCCTTGAAGGACAATTCGTTGGGACTACTTTTAACAGTTTTCTCCAAGGTGGCAAGTTGGGCATTCTCTTTGGTTTTTCTTTTCTTGCTGGAACTAGGAGGGGAAGCAATAGAAGATAACAGAAAATCAAAAACAAGTGCTAATAGAAAAGACCAAAACCAACAGACACACGAGGAACCAACCCAAGACCAGCCACCCAAGAAGACCAATTACCGATCACCCAGGAGGTGAAGGCCTCTGATGGCCTGAAATTTCTTGGTTAAGAACTCCAACTTGTCCTTGAAGGACAATTCGTTGGGACTACTTTTAACAGTTTTCTCCAAGGTGGCAAGTTGGGCATTCTCTTTGGTTTTTCTTTTCTTGCTGGAACTAGGAGGGGAAGCAATAGAAGCTTCTTCCCTATCACACTTAGCTCTATTGTTTTTTAACTCTTATTGAAAAACCTAAATGGTCATTGTTGTGTTCTTGACAGTCTCCTTGATGTAATCAATGATTTCTTGCAAATTAAACAAGATATTGTCTTGGTTGTCTTGAAGGTTGGCAACCACCATTTCCAAATTCTTGTGATCCTCAATTGACCCGATTGCCTCCTTAATGCTCCCAACATGCCTACTTGTCGAAGGTTGCAACAATACCTTTGATCATTTCCCAATACTCCTCATTCACCACCTCTCCAAGCCAATCAGCAGTCTTAGTCTAAACAATAAACTCCAGAGTATGAATCCTTTGTTGGTGTAATTAATATTTAATTACACTTTGCATAAATTTACTTAGGCATATTTAATTCCTAAGTTATAGGTTTCATCCTTATCTTATTGAGCTATCTTGTTGCTCAAGATAAGATTAGGTTTATGCATCTTTGCTTTTATAAAGCAAATTATCTCTTGTAATTATTTGTACTTCGAATATATCAATTTGCACATCTTTTGCAAATCTCTGCTTTTTCGTTTTTCTCTTCTGTAGAAGGTGATTTTTCTGATTTGCAATCAGATCTTGGTTTCTAACATGGTATCAGAGCCTCGATTTGCAGCCCCTTCTCAGCTTTTTTGGAGGAATACATTGCAAAGCTCGTTCGAGGTCCCTCGAGGGGTTTTATTCCTTGAGCATCTTTATGCAGCGTTTTGGATCAGATCGGAGTTTTCCGTTGGATTCAGAGCACTGGAAAAAGTCAGAAATGGCTTTTATTTCATTCATTTTGGTCACCGTTTGCCAAATCTGCGAGGGTTTCAAGCTTGGTGATTTTTTTGATAGATCTAGAGGTCGCCTGATTTTCGGAGCACTTTGGGCCCAAACAGACCTCGCCGTTGGATTCGCAGTGCCCAAAAACCCCTATTTTGATATAAAATTTGTCTGATTTGGACACAGTCGTTCAGAGAGGCAAAATGTTTTTACCCGAGGGTTGTACGGCCCCCAGGGACAGTTTTCGAGGCACACAAATCGAAAAAATATCAAAAAAATATTAAAAAGATCAAAAATCTTATTGATTTTTGGCGCTGCCCGTCCGCCACCCGGAGGCCTCTGCTGCACCACCGCCAGACCACCGCCGCCCACCCACCGCTTCGGTTTTAGCCCCCACAGGCCCTAGCTCCCAACTTGTGATCACATTGGGGACCGATCCCCACAACGCAACCTACTATCGAAGTTTAAGCACCCGCCCTGGTCACATTAAGAACCATAGTCTCCGCCGCGCTCCAGCCACTGTCGTCTGAGCACCCACCCCGGTCACATATGTGACCAGGGGCTACGCCCACAAGCCCCTGCAGTGGTCACATTGGTGACCAGGGGCCGCGCCCAGAACCCTGCCGCCAGCCCCTTGGTCTGCCCAGGCCACTAGAGGCTTTATTTTTTAGCCCCTAAGGGCTTCAAATGGCCAAATCGGACCTTTTTGGAGCAGTTTCACGGAAATGAGCATAACTTTCACATACGGCGTCGTTTATTTGCAAACGAGATATCGTCGAAAAGGTGTTTCCGAGCTCTACGCAATGGTGCAGGTCTGATTTTTTTGTTTTGCCTTTTTAATGTCTTTTTCAGCCTCGGAAGTCAGATGTTGTCGTTTTCACTCCAAGAAGCATATCTTCTGACTCACTTATCCGTTTTTCGCGATTTTCACGGCATTGGAAAGTTGGTTTCGGCCTCTATGCAAATTTGAGGTCATTTACAGAATATGTGTACCTTATTTTATGCATGCATTTGTTTTTGTTTCGTGCACTAGGTTTGCATTTTTGCTCATGTTTCTATAGTTTTGCATTCTCTCATTCTGCAATCATTGGGGATTGTAATAACGAACTGATATAAAGTTCCATTAAGGGGGGTTCTTGCATCCACTCTTTGTATTGGTGACAACTCGCATGAGTTTGTCTAGTTTCCTGTTGTTTCTTTTAGCTTCTTTCTTGCTTAGCTAGACACATCGTTGGTTTGCATTGGTTCACATTTCACATTGGGATTTTATGGTTCTTGATCCACATTGGTTCAAATCTTTCTCATTTGAGGGCCATGTTTTTATGGTTAATGTTCCAGAATCTTGATGGTACTCGTCCTATGGGCAGTTTTAGTTTCAGTGTGGCATTGGCTTCGAGAGACACAACTTCCAAATTAGTCATCATTATGGGTCCTTTCGTCCTTTCATCTACTGTTGCTTACAGATTCCAAGGTTGATCCAGTATGTGAGTTTCCAATGTTCCTTGGCATCAGGTCTGCTGTTGCATTTGTGATTCCGATATGGTATTTTGCAAACAGAAGTATCTTTCCTTGCTTGCTGGATTTGGGGTTCCAGTGTTTCTTCATCAGTGTTCTTCCAGTGCTTCTTTGCAGCAATTCATCTCATTGAGGAGGGGTTTTTCCCACTGGGTTTTCTCTCTCTTTGCATTTGTACATGGGTACCTGATCAGTTCTTTGTTGCCGGGACCCATCTCTCATCATTTACATAATAATCTGCTTCTCCCTAAGTTGCACTTATGGGGGGTTGTTGGTGTAATTAATATTTAATTACACTTTGCATAAGTTTACTTAGGCATATTTAATTCCCAAATTATAGGTTTTATCCTTATCTTGTTGAGCTATCTTGTTGCTCAAGATAAGATTAGGTTTATGCATCTTTGTTTTTATAAAGCAAATTATCTCTTGCAATTATTTGTACTTCGAATATATCAATTTGAACATCTTTTGCAAATCTCTGCCTTTTCGTTTTTCTCTTCTGTGGAAGGTGATTTTTCTAGTTTGCAATCAGATCTTGGTTTCTAACATTCTTTGCCTGGTCGTAAGCAACTGAGCAAGCAGCCATTTGAGAATGTCGTTCTGTTAAAACTGTGAATAAACACGAGACACAGGATCAAAAAACAAACAAAAACACCTTCCATGCAAGAGATCTACAAAACAAAGATTTGCTATTCCTCAACAAGAAAAACTTAGAGAATGAAAAGCTTTCATGAATCTCCAAAGAGATAATACAATGAGGGTTGAGTGCTTTATAGGAGCAACCCTAAATGATAAAGGGATTAGATCATGGCAAGTGTCAACATCTCATGTAATGAGACAAAATGATCTAATGATAGCTTACTTCAGTTAACATAAAAAAGCACTCATAAGTTTAGCTTAAATGGATGAAATGAATTAGACTAATAATCAATTAAAGATTAATTAATTATTAGCTAATGCATGATTACTCTAACAACCCCCCTTAAGATGAACATATGGAGTAGCTAAAAACCCTAAAAATTCAGTGCATAAAAAGCAAAGAATGAATGATGGGTCCCAACAAACAAGGCCTAATGAGATACCCATGTACAAACAATCTAATCTCTCACAATTGGAGAAAAGGAGAAAAACTCATAGGAAAAACTCCTGTCCAAAAGAGAGAAAGGCGAAGGAAGGATTGAAAAGCCTCCAAAACAATGTCCCAAAAACAATCAAAACATGAAGAACATCACACAAGAACGAAGAAGTTGTAGACAACTGTTGAATGATGACTGTTATGTTGTTGAAATGAAGAACCTCCTTTGAAACAAACGATGATTAAGATCAAGAAGACAAGAATCTACATGGATGCCCCCAACGACACTACTAGAATCAAATGGCAAACAAAGGCAAGCATCTGGAACTCAAAGATATAAATGGCACATGAATTTGCATGAATGACCCCAAGGAGACTACTCAACATGCAAGATGCAAACTGAAAATACAAGTACCATTAGCCTAAAGAACAATGCTCAAATGAAAATGGAAGGTTGCCTCTAGAAAACAAGAATGGAAGAGTGTCCATATGGTAAATGCTCCATCTCACCAAAATGCATGGATAACCAATCGTTGCATTTGCCTAGTACATAGGAACAGGAATTAGATGCATAGATCACTCCAAAACTGAAACCAAGGAAGCATTAGCACCAACAATAGAAACCCCCCCCATAATGCAGAAAGGGAGAGCCAAGACAGGTACATTGAAACTATGTGCCACCGAGAACAAAGAACATTTGAATGCACACAAAGGAGTACCTACAAATAAAAGGGTGTGCAAACCACGACACACACACACGAGACAAGAATCATTGGGATTTGATGCTATCATGGAAGGAACACTCACTTGAAAAAGGTGTGATGGCAAAACAAAGGCACTCACAACCAACCCATGGCACTTTATATCATAGTGCGAGTACAATAGGCACAATAGGGGTTGACGGTTAAGGAAGTGGTGAAGAATGATGTTATTTGGGCCGATGTAAAATATATTGTCTCCATCATTGATCCAATCTTCATAGTTATTAGATTTGGCGATTCTAATGCACCCTCCCTTGGAGAGGTATATGAGTGCATTGATTTCATGCTTGATCAAATGAAGGCTATTGTGCAAGAGGAACCCACAATGCAATTCTACACCAAGCATATTCATCCAATCATTCAACGTAGATGGAAGAAGCTCAACACTCCCTTACACATGGCTGCCTATGCATTGAACACAAAGTGGTACGTGCCATGTCCCGACAGAATGACACCTATAGAGGATATTGAGATGAAGGAAAGGTTCATGAAGACCATTGACAAAACGTATGATCCTATAGAGGTGTTGGTGTTTCAATTCGCACCTCTGGAACGTGGATTAAGAAACAGACAGCTATGCACAGTTAGACTACTCTTCAAATTAGGAGGGGAAGCTCCCTCTTCGCTAATTATGCTTAAAAAGAAATACTACACTACTTTCCAATCTTTTATCTCAGTTGAGAGCACAAGGTTATAAACTCTTTGTGTTGTAGTTGAGGTTTTCTCCGGTTTCGTAACTTCAACTACAACTAAGCCTATTCTAATAACATTTCTAATATCTCAAGTAAATTCAGAGCAAGAGAGTTAGAAGTAAACGAGGAATGATTGACTTGACACAAAAGCTTAAATAAGCTCACATCCAAAATACGCTCGAAGACTCATTGTACCTATGAGATGTAAGCAGAAATAAAGATTACTAAAGCAAAACATAAAACAAAGTGCTGAAATAGATTGAGATAGTATCTCAGAGCAAAGTAGGGGTGAGACTTCCTTTCTCAATTTATAAGAGTAAACAAACTTTTGGGACAGCAGATTGTAGCAAATGTAGGCATACAATATGTGATCAACCAAAATTAAATTGACACAATTGAACAGACACTAAATAGCAAACTTGCAAGAAAAAGTAGGCTCAGTAATTTTGTTATCACAAGCACGATTAAAAATAAATGGGAAAGGCTACCCTTATTTATACACAAACAAGGAGTAGGGAACCCTAAAATCTCCTTGTTTTTAACAATTAGCCTTGCGAACATGCAAGTTTAATTACTTATTCTAAACAAAAGATAACTAACAGTTAATTGGAATGCTAACATCAATTAACTGATCTAACTACAAGGAAAGCTCCAACTGGTGTGATATTTCCAAAGAATAGACAAGCATGAATGAGAACAACCAGTTTAACTTGGAAAAGGCATCAAGTTAACTTTTGCCTTTACTTGAGTTCTATCACTAGAAATCTTTGCATGCTCCAACTGTAGTTCACTCATTGACAACTCGAGATATCATCTCCTCCAGAAAGTCGTTAACTGACATTCATCAAGAACACTGATACTTTTCAGAACAATGTTTTGTCTTTCCAAGATTTCTTTACCATCTACAATCAGACTTAGGAATACTTTTCTATTTTCAACTACTTCATCAAATTTTGCTGACATGGAAACCACATGATTCATCTTCAAGGAAACAG
>VDFB02186033.1:0-20047 GCA_007258455.2 Sequoia sempervirens
GGGGAAATTGCATCAATAAAAGTGGGGAAATTTTAACCTCTAAGTCTGATTAGGCTCCATATACCAACAAGGACTTCTTTTCTCTCATCAAAATTCATTCAAAACATTCTAAATTTAGAAAAATTTAAATTATTTTTCCAATGAAAAACCATGAATCACCCAAATTCACCATTGTTGAATGTTGAAAGTTTAATTTTTTTCAAAAATTAAAAAAATATCTTTTTGGTTCATACATGCACAACATCATTATTTTGCACTCAATTTTAGATTTCTCAATTTCTTAAAAAAATTACCATATTAATGACCTAAAAATGAGAATTATAAATTTTCCCAAACAATAATTATCACCTATAAATATCCAATGAATTCAAGACTTAAAAACATGCCACATGCTACCACTAATTTGGGCGTGACATCCATGAATTGAAAGAATTAAAAATGCAAGAGGATATCAAAATTGCCTTCAATTTGAGACACACCAAATTGCCAATTTTTATGTAATGAATTTATTTTTGAGAAGCAAATTGACATAAAAGCCAAACACACCTTCAATGCATTCAATTTTCAATCTAATCCATGTCCAAAAGCTCCTTCAATCAATCAATTTTTCCATTTTCAAATTGAGAGGGAGAAGGTTTTGAAAGCAATTTTTGTTTTTTTTTTTAAAGAATGAATGGAAAATGCCTTCCCTTTTCCTTTTTACCTTTTTTATTTCCTTTTCTCTAAATTAGCATTGATATCAAATTACTTAATACTCAATTCCTTTTCTTAATTAAAAAATGGATAATAAAATTTAACTTTCAAATAAGGAATATTCTAAATTAAAAAAAACATATATTTTCCAAATGTAACTAGATAACAATTCCTTGTTTTCTTTTCTAGTCTATCAATTTGCAAAATACATCAGACATCATTAACATGTAACAAACCAACCTTCAAACATAATAAAAATACACTATTAAAATATGCAATCAAAATGCAATCATGCAATTATAAGCTTGTTTGAAGTTGGTCAAGGGAGTAGAAAATGTTACACTTTGCGTCCAATGGAGGAATGTAATGCTTATGCAGATTCCGGAGGCAAGAATCCTGTTAGGATGGAAGTGTGCCACGCTAGTGTCCCAGGCATAAATTCCTCCACCAAAACACAAATGAGTTGCCAAGTGGACAGGGAAAGGTGGTAGGTGTATGGATTGCATCATTGAATTTCATTCTCTAAGGTAGGGGGTAATGTAAATGTGGAATTTTCCTAGGGGTGCAAATTCATGCCATTATAGATGTAAAAGAGGATGTACTTTCAACTCTAAAATTAACTTTCTTAATTGCTTCACATTCCTCCAATGTTTTAGATTTTTATCACTTTTCTTGATATGATGTTAAAGTATATATCACTTGAATAAAATTGGTTATTTCAACAATTCATAATTATTATAATCAAATAAAAAATAAAAATAATCATTCAAATTATCAAAACAATTTAAAAACATACAATTTTTTTAATCTTCTATGTCCATAAAACAAGAAAACTGTGATATATTTGTCAAACGATGATTGAAATTTCTCAAAATTACAAAAAGTGTGTTTCTTTGTTAGTGTAAGCATAGTTTGCAAGGTAAAGTAGAGCATGTGGGTCCAAACTCATGGCATGCACATGCTTTTTGACAGTTCACTATTTTTTACCTACAAAAATGCACTCATGTTATAACGTGAGCACATTTACACTATGTGTTGCCTTAGATATTTTCAGCCCTTAAGGTTAGATTTTCCTTGGGCATCCAACCTAAAGGTTGGAATTCATTGTCAATGCCCAAAGACATATTTTTTTATAAAATATAGAAAAACACTTAAATATCAAGTATGCTCTCCATCAGGATTGCACATCTTTTAGTGTGGATGTGAAAAATGTCACAATAATGTCAAGCTCTCTTTTACCTTTCTAATCATATCCTTTTTCTATATTTCCAATACGTTAAGATTTTGATATTAAATTTTTATTGTTAGTGTCTTCTTTTTTTCCAAAAACCTATGTGTAGTATTTAGTGTCATTTTTATCCATTCATCTAAATTTGAAACAAATGGCATTTTTACATTCTAAACTTTATTCTATACACATTCAAAAAGAAATACCATGATTTTTATTAGCTTTCAAAATACTTAGGGGGGAGTAAGCTCAATTTTTTTATTTTTAGGATGTGTCCATTTTGAAAATTAATAAAAAAATATATTGATTAAAATTTAATAGAAAAATTAGGCATAAATGACACGATGTTAGCTAATTTTCCTCTAGAGCAATTTTTGAAATACTTAAAAAAATCAACATTCTAGGGGGAGCACACCAGATGGTGTGTTATATTTTTCTAACAAAAAAAACACATTGTGTACTCCCCATAATTCAACCTCTTAATCTTCACTATTTTAAAAAATTTAGTAGTTTAGAAAGTAGATTTTGAGCACTACGACTCTTTTTCTTGTTACATCTCTAAATTTTTAGTGTGACTATCTTAAATTTACCATCCAAGATCATTTGTAATTGATTTTAGAAAAAAGTGGCCACATTTGACCCCATTTTGGCTCTCATTTCCATGTTGCATACCCCTCTGAAATCTAGTTTGGATCCTTACATCCCAAAATCAATCATCCCTATTCCCTCATCTAAACACCCATCAAGGTGTGTGCCAATGTTGGTCTTGGAAATATTTCCCTCATAATTCCACCATCCCATCCTTTTTTCCATACATTTTTCCATGCAAGTCCACCAATTACCCAACATAGCCACATCATCATATGTTTTTCCTCCATGCCTTTGCATAATCCACGTATCCTCCCTCCACTCTACCATTTACATCAGTAGAATCCTCCATCATCCCAACTTTGATGACACCATGCCTATTCTTTTAAAAATATCACCTAGCACTCAAAAAAGGTTCTCACCAACATTCATTGGTCATTCCAAATGGGATCCTATCACCTTAGTATAGAAATAGATGCTTGATTTCCACTCACATCCACCATTCACTATCTTCCCTTGGAATTCACTTGTCATTTATCCAAATCATCATCCCCCCTTGTTATCCATATTTTTCCATCCTATCCTTAAAATTCAAAATGAAAAATCAAACTAGAAAACGAAGTAAAGAGAAATAATCAATCCAATAGTGAAAACCTAGTAAATAGGCACCTTGAGAAAATATCATGATGAAAACTTGGAAAATAGGTGTCATGTATAAATCCCCCCATTCATTTGCACTCTATACTTGGGGCAAGTTTCATCTACTTCATTCTATCTCCCTCATCCCATCTACGCATCCACTATATCCATGTCTACCATCATTCCCCACCCTTTCCAATCCCTCCACTCTTCTTTGATCTTGATAAGGATAGGAGTAACATCAACAAATGCTTTAGAAAATACACACTTCACTTTATTTGTAATCCTTCATATCCTCCATCCATAAATATTTTACTACCTTTAACCATCAAGTTATCCCCTCACTTTCCCACACCCTCCCCTACCATTTCCCATAAATTTAGTAGACTTTCCCACAATGGTTTCAACATATTTACCACCAATTAGTGAAGTTATTCCACCCTCCCTCCCTTCTTATACTTCTATCATATCCATCCATGATATTAATAATCTTTATAATCATGCTTACTCTAAATTTCCCATCTAAATTCCCTCTATCCACTCTCCTTTTATCCTCAATCCTCTATCGAATGATCCTCCCATCCCCTATTTCATAAGTGACTAACACACTCTTTCTTCAGCTAAAATATGAGCATCCTCGTGCCTCATCACACATGGAATATCTAGAGTGGGAATTCTATTCCTTAATAAATTAGTCCTCAGATATCACTTATGAACCCCTCCCTCCATATGTTTATACTCACTATCGACATCCAATTATCTCCCCTCATCCTCTTATCCTCTATTCCCTTATCCTTTGACTTGGATTTTTTATTTTCATTGGTATCAAGATACACACTACCTCTATGCAATCCAATGCAATCCCTCAATAGTCCAATGCTCCTATAAATCCATATATCTTGGTAAAATCATAATCCACATGCTTCACACTATACAAACCAAGAAAATCATCCAATCACATCCATTAGAATTTTTCCTAGCCTCATTACAAGCCTTGATCAAAATCATCATCATCATTATGATATATCCTTCCCAATCTTTGTGTTATTCTTAGGATATATCATTCTCATATCAACAATACTCTTTGCCTTCAATCAATCAATCTTGGCTTTTCAACTTGACCAAGGCAACACCATTTTTGTCTTTGAATTATTTTGTGAATATGTTATTGCTTATGTGTGTGCATTATCTTTTTATGTTGCATCTATAATGGTTTTTACAACCTACCTACCACAATAGTATTATGGTCTTCCATATCATGGTGTTATACAACATGAATTTTTTTGTAACTTAATTTTATTATGCATGGGACATATCATCACCTTATTATTTTGTACTTTAGTGCATAATGTCCAATATAATATCAAATAAACAATGCTCAAGCCAATTTAGAATAGCTAGTCATGGTCTTTCATCCCCATCCCCTCCATCCTATCTATCTTATCCATTATCCCTCCATCCTCTTTAGCACCCATCCCTTCACCTCTTCTATTTATCTTACATCTTTCAATCCATTTTGAGAGCACACATGTATTCTCCCAAAATTTCCTAACCTCTAAAGAGGGAATCATCATCCCAATCATCATTCCTCATCACTCCTACTTTGAATGACTGCGGTATCTTCCCTAATCCAATCAATTATATTCCTTTTTAAAATGATGCTACTTCATAACACTATCTCAAAGAGGGGAAAAATGTAAACAACTAAAATTAACACATCATCATTTCAACTAATAACTTGATCATTTCTTCTAAAATTGATTGAATAGATCCATTTTATTTGATTAATTATAATGTTTATTCCTTTTTCATTAAATAATATTTTATTATTTAGTTAATACAATCACTATTCATCACTATTCACCAAACCCTATTCCTAGCAATAATTCATTAATAATCCTTTTTCTATTGTCCACCTTATGTAAATAAATACAAATATTTATTTACCTAAGTCTCCCATCATCATCCCAAAAGTTAAATAAATATACTTATTATTTAATTGTATATTTTATCCACTTTTCATTAAGTGGGCTTAAACTAATTAACCCATTAATTCCTTGCTTGCACATTCCTAACCTTGGTCAAACTCCCTCAAATCATGCACATCCTCCAAAATTGTACATAGGCATAGGTAGCTATGTACACAAGGTATTGATCTTTGTACATGTGATAGGGTCCTTGGTACATGTCACATGGGATAATGACTTACTTATATTCACAAGGTACTCCATAGTACACCTTTTCATCTCATCCATCCACTTTCTCCAAAGGAATACTCAACCATTAATTCCCCTTGAACCTTGGACCCCTTCATCCTCATCAACCAAGTGAAGACACTTGCCCTCTCCTCGTAAACCCAATCCTCTCAACCAATTTGAGCCCTTGATCCCTCAAATTGATCATAGCCATCTAATCCCTCATCCAAAAATCTATAAATTGGATGCAACCTAAACCATTCTCATCTTGCCTCCTTATGTAATATTATGTTGTTGGTAACCTGGCATTCACATATCACCATCTTGGAGCATAATCAACATAGCTTGGTATTGTAAGGGTTTGTATTGCTGATCTATTTGTATATTTTCATCAATGTTTTTAACTAACACTTATGATTAATTCGAGTGTTGCATACATTGTGAGTAGGATAGGTTAACTGAGTTTAACTAGTTCTTGTACGCTCCAATTTTTATGTACACAATATCATTTGAATTTTCTTGAACCTCAACCTCGCTTCCATGTCAGTAGCTTACTAAATGCACCAACTTGACTTATCTTGACATCAATGACAACAATTTTAGTGGCCTCATTCCTAATAATCTTAGCAGCCTTTCCAAGGTGAAAACTTAAGTACTCTCTTCCAATAACCCTAAAATTATTCCTAAAGCATTGAAGACACTCTCCAAGCTATTAAAATTTGCAATCAATCAGAATGGATTGAAGAGAAATATACCTAATAAGCTATAATCTATCGTAAAAAATTACTTCCCATCTAAACTTTCTAAATCAAATTGTTTAGCATCATAGTATGGATTTTGGGTAGCAGTGATATCTTTTCATAAAACCAAAGTCAATGAAGGATGATCAAGCTATTATAAGCACATTTGCAAGAATGAGACCCCTAACATTACAAGAATAAAATTCCAATTCATAAAACTAAATTGGATGTATTTATTTGAGCTCAATATGGATAACCAATTTATTATTTGAAAGCTTGAGATCAATGAGCCTCTTAACATTTTCAAAGAAATGGAGAACGATTTAGCCTTCTAAATTATTGTTAGATAAATTAATTCTATAAATTTGACTCAAACTTCCAAGAGGAGTGGTAATTCTTCCATTAAGGTAATTGTTTTCTAGATGGACCACTGTCAAAGTGGAAATCGCACCCAATCTACAAGGGTAAATTGCCGCTCAATTGATTATGAGAGAACCTTAAATAAATTAATGATAGAATCAGACAAAGAGAAACTAGAATTCTATTTAATGAGATGGATTGAAGATCAAGTTATTGAAAAACATCAAAGTTGCATGGTAAACTTCTTGTAACACTAGAATCTAAGAGAGAAAATATAGTAAGTTGGGGCAATGATTTGTATGATAATATTTGACTTATATTTCTAATCATTGTGTTGTAAGTCAACATAAACTCTTTAAAATACAACATAAACTCTTTAAAATGAGGCAAATGAGAAACTTAAGAGAAATGGACATTAAAGATTAGATAATATTGATCAAAATAAATGAAGACTAAAGTAGTCATATTTCCCAATCATAATGGCACTATGGAATTAAAATGGTTTAAAACTAAATTAAAAATAGGAGAGAAAGGTGAGGTTTTGTAAAGCATTGGGGATGTGACCAGACAATGATAATAGTTGAGGTTGAAGTGGTGGAGATTATGGGGCCAAGACAAGTGGAGCTTCCACTTGCTCCCTGTTATATTCAGGTCTAACCCTTAAAGTGAAAATTGCCTTTAACAGCAGCATATTCTTTGTCCACTGCAATCTATGTACAGGTCCACAATAAAAACCCAAAAAAAAAGCATATTCAAACTCCATGAGATGCCAAGCCTGCAGATCTAAATTCGTGAAAGCTCTAGTCTTTGCTACTGCAAGTTGACCTTCTAGAAACCCGAGATGCCATGATACTGTAAGAATCATGAGAAGTAGTTGAGAATTTAATATGGCATCACTGATTGGAATCATCATAAAATCTAGGGAATATAACACAAACAAGATTATCTTACAGATGTAAAGCTCATTTTTAAAAACTCCAATTTAAAAAAGTGTTGGTAGAGTGATGGTTATAAGAACTTCCAAATCCCCGACATGGGTGTAAATTCATATTGATAGTTTGGATAGTTCAGAAGCCTTGCGATATGTCGATGCTTGAGCTAAATTTAATGAGGTTCTTAAATCAAGTACAAGGATTTTAGGAATTTGTTCATTCTATATTACAAGGACATTTTCATGGGATCCATTCTATTATTTGTTGAATTCAAATGACCATGTTTCTGTTTGAAGGCCAATCGGTTAACTGTCTGCTATTTTCAGAGATTTTAATGGAGAAATGTTTGTTCTTATTCTGAATATGACCACATTGGGTACCATCATGGATGATCCTCCTAGTAGGAGGAATGCAATGCCCATTATTGTTGGTAGGCATGGTTCTCATTTGGCTTCTGGAGAGCTGAATCAGGAGGCAAGAATCATTTGTTATCCTACTAGAATTGGAGGTAGTATCAAGGTACCTACTGTCACACCCAGTGGCATCAAAGATAAGGAACAAGGGCAGTCTTCTAAACTAATGCTCTTCTTGAAATGTCTGTGGTTTCCCATTTTGAAATTAATGGATACAGGGCTTTCAGATCTCTGTCCATTAAAGTCAATAGACATACTAAACATGTTATGGAAGGATTAGCATAGGTATTCTTGGATTAGAATATATTGAACAAGATAAATAATTAACATATGAGCAAGGGCTTCACGCAAATTCGCCGTCAACAAATTCACCTTCAACAATTCATCGCCATGACAAATTCATCTTGTAGAAAATTCACCACCAGCATTTTGTTGATGGTGAGTTATTGACGATGAATTTTCCTAGAACCATAAACAAGGAAGAAATTTTGTTTTTTTTGATTGAAGATTGATATCAAAAACATGTCATATAAAAAGCTTTTAGTATTAGTGGAGTGAATTGATAGTGTTAGTACAAGACTTACTAAGGAAACTGTTTCAAAGTGTATGCTGAGAGTTCTATTTTCCTTAGATGTAGGAGTTGCTGATCTGAAAGTGAAATGTAGTGTCTGCCAGGAAGAGTATGAACATGACAATGCATTTGACTAGCACAAATGCCAAGAAAATTGTAATCTTTGAGCATTATGGCGATCGATTATAACACAGGATACAAAAAGATTCAACAAGCATTTATGGTTATTGGAAGAAATTTGTCAATTTCTTCAAGGCCCTAAAACTGAGCAAGATAGTATAGAAAAAACAAGAGATACCATCAGAGGCCAAAAAAAGATTGCTGTCCAATTGATAAGTTATACTCAAAGAGGTAATTTTTTTGGGATACTTGCAACGTATGCATGATCATGTAATGGTTTTGCAATTATTGGATTCTAAGGCTTGCTTTATTGGAAGGAAGACTTTGTTTATAGAGGTTCTTGAAACTAAAGAATCCTGGAGTCAGATCAAAAGATGATAGTGATTTGATTAATTCATTGAGAAGTTCAATTTTTTAACAAAGTTGAAATTAAGGTTGAAAGAACTAGTTCATTAAAATATTAAATAAAATGTTCTAGAATTCAGCACATAAACTCAATGTGTAAGAATTTTTTCATGAATTGTGCAACAACCAAACACTTATAAATATTTAGTGAAGACTTAATACTTTATTATAAAGTAATTTTTTACTAATGTTCAAAGCGCATTTATTTTAATGAGTTGAATATGTATGTCTATTATGAAAATTTATAATATTATTTCAAAGGTTTCATAAAGCCCTTAAAGAGGTGAATATAAGGCAGTTACTAGTTAGTTACCAGAGGAAGGGCTATAATTGTAATCAATTTCAATGTAAAGGCTTTCTCCTAGAAATCTTTTTATTTCAGCATATTATAAAGAAGAAAATGAGTCTTTGGCTCTCATTATGAAATAAAATAGAGAATAGAAATCGTTGGTCAATGAGGGTGTATATTATATCTCTTTGTTGTATATTTTTTAATATCAAATTTGCAAATGTTTCACTAGAGATTCTCTCTCTGTGGTGAATATAATCAGTTTCATTTTCTTCACAATGTAATAAGGATGTAAATTAGGTGATTTTATGATTTATACATTTGAAATCCTAGGTGAATCTCCCCTTTCTTATTTCAAGTAACATTTCCTCATTTAAACCCTAGCTGCATTATCCTTTTTGAAACCACATATTTTTTGGAAATAAATCTTTGTGTATGTTCTACTTTTTTTTTTAAATTATTCATCTGTCTAGGAAAAACTAGTTTATTAGCCCCACCTTAGCCTTCTCTAGGGTTTTTTTATTTTGTTTTAGTTTTAGTTTCTTTATTTTTCCTACTTTTCAATTAAATGCATGTCATTGAAAAACTCAAAATCTATCTTACAAGGGAGTTGTCTCTCTCAAATGTAGATGAAAATTGTTAATCTAATAGCGATTTTTCCAACTATTGTAAATGTGATCGCTGCCCATTGGACAAGCCAAGCTAGATTTTAGTGAAACATCACAATGATTTTTTTTTACCATGCTGCAAATCAATCTTAATTTTTGGCACCCTACACTTTTCAACTACAGTTTGGTATCATAATGCCTACAAAAGTAAAAGCAATGTATAAAATTAGTAGTATCCAAATATATTGTACAATAATATTTTCAACTTGGGTCGTAAAAATACCTATCTTCCCTGTTATTATATTTCTTGGAAATATTTGTAAAAATCATAAATATAATAGACCACTTCGAGGGGTGACTTCCAATAATAAGATAATAATATATATATGAATTTAATATTGTATGATGTGATGATATAGGAGAGAGTAATCGTCCTTATTTATAGGCTAAACTATGTAGGGGCATACTATTATAATTGTGAAAAACATAAGATGTAGGATCAAACAATGAACAAAGACACCTTTGACACAAGAGATTTGCAAAACAAATATTTGATATTCCTCAACAAGAAAAAACTTACAGAATGAAAAGCTTCCATGAATCTCAAGAGAAATAATACAATTAGGGTGAGTGCTTTATAGGAGCAACTCTAGATGATTTTAAAGGGATTAGATCATGACAAATGTCAACATCTCATGCAAAGAGACAAAATGATCTAATAATAGATCAACTAATAAAATAATAAAAGCACTCCTAAGTTTAGCTAATACATGACTACTCTAATACCCCCTTTAAGATGAACTTAAGGAGCAACAAAAAACCCTAAAAAAGGAATGCATGATGGGTCCCGACAAACAAGGCCTAGTGAAGTACCCATGTATAAATAATCTAATCTCTCACAACTAGAGAAAAAGAGGAAACCTCATGGGAAAAGTCCTCTCCAAAAGAGAGAAAGGGGAATGAAGGACTAAAAGGCCTCCAAAAAACAATGTGAAGGACTAAGAAGCCTCCAAACAAAACAATGTCCCAAAAAAGAGGAACATGAAGAACATTGTTGAAGTACGAAGAAGTTGTAGACAACTATCGAATGATGATCATTATAGTACTAAATGAATAACCCCCTCTGAAACAAATGATGATCAAGATCAAGAAGACAAGAATTTGCATGAGTGCATTCAATGACACTACTTGAATTAGATGGAAAACAAAGGAAAACATCTAGAACTCAAACATACAATTGGCATAAGTACCAATAATCTAAAGAACACTGATCAAGTGAAAATGGAAGGTCACCTCTAGAAATAGGAATCCAAGAATTTCCATATGGTAAATGCTCCATCTCACCAAAATTCATGGGTAACTAGCCATTACATCCACCTAAAACATGGGAACAAAAACTAGATACATAGCTCACTCCAATGTGAAACCAAGGAAGCATTAGCACCAATAGTAAAAACCCCCATAATGCTAACAAGGGGGAGCCAAGACAAATTCATTAAAATTGTGTGACACCAATAAGTGCATGTAGGAGAAACAAGAACGTCTAAACATGCACAAAATAGTACCTACAAATAAAAAGGGTATGCAAACTAAGGTACACACACATGAAGCAAGAATCACATGGATTTGATGTTTTCATGGAAGGAACACTCTCTCGATAAAGGTGTGATACCATGTTAAATTTATGTGAACAGATTAAATGCACGTAAAATAATTCAAAAATCGACAAAATAACATACCGAGCAATTCTCGAAAACCTCCTCTGAGGAGAAAAACCCAAAGAACAAAGATCTCTATATAAATAATGACACCAGATCACTTTACAATTAGGTCTAACTCAAGACCAATGTTCAGCACTCTTGACAGATGCAATAGCAAATTTCAAACTGGCACTAAATCAATTCGCAATCTGATATTGAGGTGCAGAGAAGAACTCACTCTTGACAGAGCATAGACCTTCAGAAATTCGCACTTGGCAGAGATAGAATACGGATTTATAGAAGTTCGCACCTTATGAACTTTACCTCCGAGATGTTTTGTTTCAGGATATGTTCGGTGACCGCACTTATCATCCGACTGGCTCACACTTTCTCATAATGACTTGATGATCTGTTTGTACTGAATAGACTTCGATCTGTTTAAGTCCGCACTGGATACAATATTAGCGCTGCTTATGTTGGCCTGTATCTTGTATTCACACCTGATAATAAGTTCACACTTGATACTATAGAACTTATGTGAATATCGAACTGATGATAGTTGATTACAATGGACGAACCAATGTCAATATATACTAATGAATGGGAGAGACACGCCCACTCACATACTTCATGTCGGCCTCTTAAGAGATCGCGTATCTTCTTGATTGAAGTCGGCCTTGATAAATGTTATATGTCGGCCTGAATGGATGTTCACACCTCTTCACAAGAGGTCGGCCACCTTTAAGAAATCGTATCCCAAGGAGATGAAGTCGGCTCCAAATAATAAACACATATTAAATGTTTTCTAATAACAGATCAAGATGAATTCGTATCTTCTCATGTCGGCCATACAATGTGAAGATAAACAATAACAATAAATGTAAATTGAATAGCCAACGGCTATCATTCAATTTATGTTTCCACGAAGGAGCTGAGCTGGAAGGAGCTACCGAAGCTGCTATATCATTAACACTCCCTCTCAGCTAGGGAGAGAACTTCCAGCTGCACAATACGAGTCATCTCGATATGAGATCCATCAGCCATCATTGCCTGCAATCAGATATAAAGAGAAGGATATCACCTCAATGTGATGACGAACATCATGGCTACATCCATGTGTGAAATGATATATCACCTCATTGTGATATTGACCACCATGGCTACACCCATGTATGGAAAGGAGCTTATCACCTCATCGTGAAAGCATATCACCTCAATGTGATATCAACCATCATGGCTACACCCATGTATGGTATGTACAAGTGTTCATCACTTGCGTGATGTTGTCACCTCAACGTGACTTTCACCATGGCTCTCCCAGAGGGTGAAACACAAGTACACAAGAAATCATCATGGATTCACGTGATGCTGTCATGGAGTCACACACATGACATCCACCATGACTCTCTCAGAGGGTGGAAACAAGGGCTTACACCTCAAATTCTTCCGTCTCAGAAGAAGATGCATTAACAAGGGATTTCACCTCGAACTTCTCTCACAGAGAAGAACTCATTAAACAAGGTCACTGATGCTGAGACTCTTTCTCAGTTCAGGCTGGATTCTCCATCATACCAAGTCTATCTCGAAAGTACACAGCTTCATCCTGGCGAGAGGCTTGGTGAGAATATCTGCCATCTGCTCATCAGTGTTGATGTACCTCAACTGTACAGCCTTCCGCAGTACCATATCTCTGATATAGTGGTACTTGATCTCAACATGCTTGGAGCTGTCATGAAACACAGGATTGACAGAAGGCTTCACACAACTTGCAATGAATAATAGTAGACTCCATTGATTGTCCAAACAATCCTGCCAGGAGCTTACGAAGCCACACTGCTTCTCGAGTTGCCACACAAGCTGCAATGTACTCGGCCTCTGCTGTACTCAGTGCCACAGATGACTGTTTCCTGTTACACTAGGAAATCATAGTGGAATTCAAACTGAAGCAGCCGCTAGAGGTGCCCTTCTGATCTGCAACACAACCATCTTCTATAGGTTCAGTAGGCTCCCTCTGAATCTTTAAGTACTTGGCCTTGCAAGACTGCAACCTTCACTTCTTCTCAGTAAGTTACAAAACTCTCTCTTGATCCCTGCCTTAGAACTCGCAAGGAAGTCTTCTGGAAGTGAACTCCCTCTAGCCACCAATTCAGTCCCATGGCTGCAAGTTGTGACTTCATGCTTGATCATTTCTTTGGTTGGCATAACTTTCTCATAAGATGCCTCAATCTTTTCATCGTTAAGCATTCTCTCATCACTTTCCAGCTTCTAGCTGTTCACAAAGCATTTAGAGAGAGATTACTAACAGTTTATGACAATCCAAAGAAATATCATACAAGGTTTACTATCTCAGGTTATCTCAGGTTATAGTATGAACACATGAGAGTTTATGCATAATGTTAGAACATGAATAAGTAAATCATTTTGAACAAAAGATTAAACTAAAGGGATAAAGAACTTATCTCTATCTAGTTTTGATATAACTCTTTTGTTCATCTTTTACTCCTCTCGAGAGTGCCAAACTCTGCACAACAAAAGAATAATCTGCACAACTACAGATTTCTTGAATGCATTAAGCGGTTAGCATGTAGAACGAACTCGCTCAAGAGTTCAAGGTTCTATCACAAAGCATGCATTGGAGAAGGATATTGATGTGATCAACCTATCACAACGAAAATGCAAATCTCTTCTCTTTTCTTCATTTCATCTCAAAGTCATACTTCAAGGATCTACAAGATTAGTAACTCACAATGGATAATTTGAAATCTTCAAAGGATCTTTATCCTAGAAATCACAATTCAAGAGAAATAACAATCTCCTTATACTACTCACACAAGATCCAAGATAAAAGATACAACTTAACAAACAAAAAATACTTATCTATTCTGCAAGATACGCTGATTTTAAGCACAGGTCAACATACAACTTTTACGGCTTGAACACAGGCCCATGACTCAAAATAGAAATTCTCTAGAGTCCTTCTGAGGAGAGGACTTATTCATATCCGCAAATGAAGCATGCTGATTAGGCCTAGTTGGGCAATCCTTGGCAAAGTGCCCAAACTCATCACACCTAAAACATTGAATCTTGGACATATCCCTCTTCTTCTTGGATGGAGGTGCATTATCATTTCCCTTGTCCTAATTCCTCTTGAAGAATCCTTTCCTTCCATCTTTTCCTTTCTTCTTTGAAGCATGAGAGGTGAGAACATGAATGTCTTCATTCTTTGAACTTTGACCAACGCCTCTTGCCACCAACCTTGATTATTCTTGAATGCAATCAGATTTTAGGCGATCAAACTTAGGCAGTTTTGATCTTGCACTGATTCCTTGAATGAAGGATTCCCAAGACAAAGGCAGCCCATTGAGGGCGAGCATGGTTAAATCCTTATCATCAACTATATTCCCAATTGTAGAGAGCTGGTCTCTCAAATTTGAAATCCTCATGAAGTATGCAGTAACAGGCTCTCCCTTTGACATCTTCACATGATGCAATTGATGCTTTAGTGCAAGGGCTCGGCTGGTATTGTTGACTTCGTACATCTCTTCCAAGGTCTTGAGCATATCTCTCACTGTCTTCAACTTAGAAATGATAGGAACTATATGATCCTTGACAGAGTCAACCAGAATCTTCATTGCTTTGATGTCTTTCTTCAGCCACTCCTTCTTTTCTTCTGCCTCCTCAGGTTCAGAAATGCTAGGCTCCACGAAGTCACCCAAATCATTTTCACGCAAGGTGAGCATGATCCTAAATCTCCATGAAGTGAAGTTAGATGCACCTTCAAGTCTATCTTCAACCTTCAAACCATTCACCATCTTGGCTGAGTGAGATGAGTGAGCAACAGAAGGTATGCTGATTGGCAATAATCTGGTCACGATCCTCAAACCCGCTCTGATACCATGTTAAATTTGAGTGAACAGATTAAATGCACAGAAAATAATTAAAATCAGACACAATAACACAGCAGTTACCCTGGGAAAACCCTCCTCTTGAGGGAGAAAAACCCAGCAACAAAGATCTCTCTTATATATATAAATAATGACAACAGATCACTTTACAATTAGGTCTGACTCAAGACCAATGTTCAGCACTCCTGACAGATGCAATAGCAAATTTCAAACTGGCACTAAATTAATTCGCAATCTGATATTGAGGTGCAGAGAAGAACTCACTCTTGACAGAGCATAGACCTACAGAAATTCGCACCTGGCAGAGACAGAATACGGATTTACAGAAGTTCACACCTTATGAACTTTACTCTGAGATGTTTGCTCTATGATATGTTCGCAATGCACTTATCATCTGATCTGTTCGCACTTTCTCATACGCACTTGATGATCTGTTTGTACTGAATAGACTTCGATTTGTTTAAGTCCGCACTGAATACAATATTAGCACTGCTTATGTTGGCCTGTATCTTGTATTCACACCTAATAATAAGTTCGCACTTGATACTATAGAACTTATGTGAATATCGAACTGATCATGTTATACAATGGACGAACCAAGGTCAATATATACTAATGAATGGGAGAGACACGTCCACTCACATACTTCATGTCGGCCTCTTAAGAGGTCGCGTATTCTTCTTAATTTAAGTCGGCCTTGATAAATGTTATATGTCGGCCTGAATGGATGTTCACACCTCTTCACAAGAGATCGGCCACCTTTAAGAAATCGTATCCCAAGGAGATGAAGTCGGCTCCAAATAATAAACACATATTAAATGTTTTCTAATAACAGATCAAGATGAATTCATATCTTCTTATGTCGGCCATGCAATGTGAAGATAAACAATAACAATAAATAAATTGAATAGCCAACAGCTATCATTCAATTTATGTTTCCACGAAGGAGCTGAGCTGGAAGGAGCTACCAAAGCTGCTATATCGATGGAGTGATGACAAAATAAAGGCACTCATAACCCACCCATGGCACTTTATATCATAGTGTGAGTGCGAAAGGCACAAAAAGATGTGTGAAATCCCCCAAAAAGTATACACCATAACGACACTTTATCTCAGTGCATCTATAAAAGAGAAACTCACATGCAAAATATGTCCACAATGTTCAAATAAGATAGACAAATGCAAATACATATAGAACAACTTAAAATAAGTCATCTCATGCAAACATAAAGTTTCTAGGAGCCAAAATGTCCAAATAATTCACCAGAGTGTGAAAACATAAAAAATTAAATAAAGTGTACTTGGAGACAAACTTTAAAAAATGCATAAATGGCTATAAAGAGCTCTAAAAGACCATTTGAACACCACTAGAATCATGAAAAATAGAGAAATGGGTCCAAAGTTACAAGCTTGGGAGTGAAGAACTCACATTTGAATTTGGTAGGTTATAAAATGTACCAACAACAAAATTTGAGAAAAACAACACCATTAATAGATAGTACTCAAAACCAAATTTTGGACAATATCTTGTTTTTGATAACCAAGTGAAAATTTATGTCAATTTTCCTAGTTCTTCATATTTTACAAAAAAAAAATTGTTTGGCCCCCAAGGGCTGGGTGTTGGTTGCCCATGCGACCCTAGGCAACAAATTTATTAAAAAAAAATTTAAAAATTATTGGCCCCCCATCATTGGTTGAGCGACAGATGGATGGTTGTGTCAACTGCTAGTGGTGTTGAAGCCATTGCCACCAACAGTCAGCCACCACTATGCAAGTTGATGGTCTACTGACCACGGTGCTAGCACCAATGGTTAGCTCCAAGCACTTTGTCTAGTGCTTAAAGTGTAATATTTTTTTGTGAAGTGCGGCCTTTTGGGAGGTCATATGCCCCCTAACAATTTTTTGCCTCAAAATTTCCTATAGACAAAATTGGGTGAATTTTATATCAAAATTTGTCGAATTAGCCTTCTGAATGCAACAGAGAGGTCCTTTTTGTACCAAAATACACCTAAAATTTTCTCACCTCAAAAAATTCAAAACAACAATAAAGATTCCAAATTTGAAGCATGTAACCCTAGTTGAAGAAAATGCTCAAAAATTGAGAAGGGATTCACCAAATCCACACTCTAATACCATATCAGAATTTTTGTACTATTTTTTTTAGAATTTTCTCAATTTCCCTATTTGTTACTTCTACTTGTCCATTAGCTTGAGGGTGGTAAGGTGTAGACTTCATGTGTTTGATCTCATACTCTTGAACTAATTTTGTGATCAACTCTAATGTAAATTGGGGTCCTTGGTTTGTGACAATATCTCTTGGAACTCCATATCATGTAAATATGTCCTCATAGAGAAACTTTTCCACATTTTCACCCCTCACAACTTGTAAAGCCTTAACTTCCACCCACTTTGTAAGGTAATTTTTACATACCTAGATATGTATTCCTTGTTGTTGGATGTTGGTGATATTGGGCCAATGAAATCTAATCCCCATTTATCAAATGGTGCTATTGATAATTGTGGTTGCAATAGCATTTCATCTATTTTTGTTGGCCTTCTCATTCTCTAACACCTAGCATAGGGTTACAGGACATAATAACTCAGCAAAAATAACCCTGGACAGAATAACCCGGTCATAATAACCCAAGGACAAAATAACCCAAGGTCATAATAACCCAAGCCAAAATAACCCGTGGTCAGAATAACCCATGGACAGAATATCCCCTTAAGAATATAGAGAAAGGAAAACAAAATTTATAAATTACATGGGTTACTTTATCCATGGGTTATTTTTACCATGGGCTATTTTTTCCATGGGTTATTATGACCTTGGGTTATTTTGTCCTTGGGTTATTATGACGGGGTTATTGTGTCCAGGGTTATTGTGGTCGAGTTATTATGTCCTGATACCCTAGCATAGCCCCTAGTGTACTTCATAGCATCATATGAAGAGTTAGTCAATAATAGCTATTGTTGAGAACCTTAAGAGTTATCCTCTTTGTTGCAAAGTGTCCCCCATAGGGTTCATCATGGCATGCTATAATAATTTCACTTCATCTTCTCTAATACATCTCCTCATAATGTTATATGGGCTTGTGTAAAACAAGTATCCAGCTATCTAGGAGTACAAAAATATCTTGTGAACCAATTTCCTTTTTTATCTTAGGGAGAAATGAGGTGGTGTATGTCCTGCTACTAGACAGTTGGTAATGTATGCAAACCAAGGTGTATGCAAAGATAAATAAAATAGATGCTAATTTGGGAATGAATCATCAACATCTTCTAATTTGGTTGATAGTCTGGATAGAAAGTTTGCTACTACATTTTCTTTGCCTGACTTGTCCACAATGGTAATGTCAAATTCTTGACAAGTCTACCACCAACCACTAGCTTATTCATTAGATACCTGATTGTTGTATGGTCAGTGTGTGTGAATATTGGATATCCTATAATATAATGCCTGAATTTATTTATTGCATATACTAATGCCAACATCTCTGTCTCTATCATTGTATAATTGAGTTCTACCCCTTGTATATTTTTATTGATGTAATATATGGCATACTCCTTGTTGCCTTCCAAAGCACAACTCTTATAGCAAAATTAGAAGCATATGTAAGGATGTGGAAAGGTAAGGTTCAATCCCATCCTCTCAAAATATGCATTTCAAGGTTAATGTTGTCTTGAGTACTTCAAAAGAGTGTTGACAAGTAGTCCACTCAAATTCTACATCCTTAAATAGTAAAACAAATAGTGGAGTTGAAAGTTTACTAAATTTTTGGATGAATCTCCTATAATATCTAGCATGTCCTAGGAAACTTCTAAATTTTTTTTTTGAGGCATGGGGAGTGTTGATATAACTTCAGTTTTGTTGGGGTCCACTTGAATTCCTTTTGTTGACACAAAATGTCCCAATGCAATGCCCTGTATCATCATCATAAAGCACTTTTCCTGACTCAGGGATAATTTGTGTTCCTGACACCTTTTAAGCACCTTATCTAGATTTACAAGTGCTTCATCATATGTATTCCCATGTGTTGTGAAATCTTCCATATAAATCTCCATGGAATCATGTGCAAAATTTGAGAATATACTCAATACTACCTCTAGAAAGTGGTTGGTGCATTACATAGGCCAAATGGCAAGACAAAATAAGCATATGTGCTTCAAGGGCATGTGAATGTTGTCTTGACTTGTTCTTCTAGAGCAATCTTAATTTGGTTATAGCCTCTAAATACATCTAGAAAGGAGTATTTTTTTCCTGCTAATGAATCAAGCACTTGGTCAATGAAGGGGAATGGAAAGTGGTCCTTCCTAGTTGTAGCATTTAATTCTCAGTAGTCTACACATACTCTCCACATTCCTCCTTTATTTGGAATAATTACTAGAGGTGACACCCATTGACTGTTAGAGATAGGATATATAAATCCTGCATCAAGCAATATTTGCAATTCTAATTTCACTATGTCTCTGACTGTAGGGCTCATTCTCTTGTGTTGTTGCCTTATGAGTTTTAAACCATCATTGATGTAAATCCTATGCATGCATAATTCTAGGTTTATTCCCTTGATGTCATAGTAATCCCATGAAAAGGTTGTTGTGTGTGCTTGCAGCACATTCATCGGTGAGGTTTGTGTTATGCCTTGCATAACCACCCCATT
>VDFB02186034.1:0-10268 GCA_007258455.2 Sequoia sempervirens
AGAGGAATGCTATGGATGTATTATTGATGGGTTGGTGTAGGTATGTTGGAAAAGGCTCAAGGGTGTGTGCCTTTGTTGATCTTGATTAAGGATATGAGGTGATGGATGGAGAGGCTAATGGAATTTTAGGGTAAGAAAGCTAGTTGTGGAATGTAAGGACTTAAGATAAATGGAGGGGATAAAGGAATTTTTTTTGGCACATAGGAA
Source organism: Sequoia sempervirens (assembly GCA_007258455.2). Lineage (NCBI taxonomy): Eukaryota > Viridiplantae > Streptophyta > Pinopsida > Cupressales > Cupressaceae > Sequoia > Sequoia sempervirens. Next base: position 208 of record VDFB02186034.1, read on the forward strand.
CCCAAAATGGATGAAAGGGATGAAGGACCGAGTTTTGGGAAATAAGGGTCGAAGATAGATTTTGAGGATGGGGAATGTGGACATTTGGATTTAGATGGTAGGATTTTGGATTTGGGTTGGATGGAAGGAGTACCAATGTCTAGAGACCTATATCCAAGGCCATGATAATTAGGATTTTCTTGGATTTGGATGGGTTCTAATATGCCTTGCTCATGTAGGACTAACCCTTTTCCTTGATAATGAATTTTTGGACAAATTCTCTTACCAATGGGATACTTGTTGTTTTAGAAACAAGATGCAAGTACATTTTGAGTGTATGGAATGGAGGGAATGATAGGTTCTTGGACGAGACCAACTTGGATGAAAGTGGAGGAACCCAATTGATAAGTGTTGGGTTCATGAGTGGCTTGGATAGGAGTGATGGGATCTTGTGGAGGATTAGGATCTCATGACATGAAGGTGAAGGGGTTATTTAATCTTGACTTAAAAGGTAGGATCATGGGATGGGGTGGATGGTATAGTTTGATCTTGGTTATGAGATGGAAGGGGATCATGACATGGAGATGAATGGATGTTTTGATCTTGAATTACAAGAAGGGGATCATTGCATAGGGTAATGGATGGAAAGATTTGTTCTTGTGATGCACTAGCGTCATTTCATACCATGGAGGTAGTATGATAGGATCATGATATGAGGTGGATATGCTAAGATCATAAAATGTGTTGGATATGGTAAGATTATGAGATGGTATATGATCATGAAATAGAGTTGATGGACTAGGATTATGGCATGGAGTTGAGAGACTTGGATCATTAGGTGGTATGGAAGGGATGACTTTATCTTGATATGAAAGGAGATCATTTAGGATTTCTTGATCAAAGATAGGTTTATCTTGGATTCCATGGTTATCTAGAAGGATTTCTTGGATGGACTTAACAAGATGGAATGGAATCACAAGGAGTACCTTGATCTTGACATAAATGTGGATCTATCATGTCATGCTTTGGATCAATGAGATCAAGTGAGTAACATGGTTGACTTTGTGTAGGTGCTATAAAAGTGAAAAAAAAATGAAATGGATGAGGTGGATGAGATGGATGAGTTGGATAATCATGGGGTATATGAGGTGGAAGTGGGTGGAACTAGAAGGTTGGGACTAGCATCTTCTAAAGTAGGATTTTGCATGGGTTCTTATACTCCTTTGAGGGTGACTTTTGGTGGTCCCTTGATGCTAATTTTTTGTGGTCCTTTGATAATGATTTTTGGTGGTCCTTTTATGGCAATTTTTGGTGGTCCTTTTATGGTGATTTTTGGCTTGATGATGGGTTGAATAGGATGTGAAGTGCATAAGATATGGTTAGCGATGGGTCTTGGTTGAACATGGAGGAAATTTTGGTTTCCCTTGTCAATGGATGAAAAAGATGACATGGAGGGTGACATTACTTGGGGATAAGGGTATGTGCAAGATCATCATTGAAAAAATAAGCCCTTAAGTGGCAATAAAATTTAGAAAAATCAGAGTTAGGAAACTTGACTAAAAAAATGAATAAGTTATCTATATTATTTAAAAAATATGTAAGAATATAATCTATATCAAAATGAATGTAGTTTCTAAAATACTAGGTTTATTTTAAAATTATATATCTATACTTGGCAAAAATTTAAAATTTCAATGTAGTGGCATAGAGATTTAGGGGAAAAAATAAGTAGTAGGTATCATCGACCACCCTAACAACAATAAAAGATAATATTTTTTATAATATTTTTAGATATATTAGAGACTCATTTCTGATGTGGTTCATATTTTTTTTTGTAATTTTTTTTCCAAGTAAATAATTAATTATGAATTTTTATTACAAATTTTAAAACATAAAAACTAAGTATGTCTAACCATCTTAACTTGGTCAAAACTTCCTTGAAATTCATTTTTTTTTAATCCTATAGTATGTGAAACATAGAATGCGACACATGTTTCAAATAAAAAAATGTGATACTGTTTGAAAGCTATATATGTTTTTCAATCAGCCTATCAATTAGGACTTTAGTCGTAATTCAAATAGAAAATGAATAACAATTATTTATTAAATTCAAAGTAAAGCACAATTTATATTGGTGGAAAGCTGAGAATCTCCTTTAAAACCCCTTTTCGTTTCATCAATTTTGGGTAAAAAAATAGTCGTCAACCACATACCCTACACATACCCATCATATCGCCACTTTTTGGCCCATCGTGATCATGCACATACCCATAAGGTTCAATGGTGTTTAGGATGATAATGGATTGGGAAATAAATATTTTGAAATGGATAATGGAGGGTGGTTATGATAATGATTAGGACCTCTATTAGACAAATTAATTAAGCTTAGGTTCTTAAGTGATGGATTAAGAATTGATATGGATGATTGAGATACTTGGGATGATTGGATATGATTAGGATAAGATGGATGATTAGAAAGATTAGAGAGATTATTAGGATGAAGGGAGAGATGGTTATGATGAAATGATTAGGATTAAAGGGGGGTGATTAGGATGAAAGGGGGTGATTAGGATGAGAATGAATGATCAGTTCATGCTTAGGAGGATAATTAGGATGAGGAATGATGATAATGATGGAAGAGTATGATTAGGATGGAATGATTGAAAGGAGATAACTATGATTATTAGGGGCGTAATGATTTAAATGGAAATAAATGATTAAGATAAGATTAAGGATGAATTGGATTAGAAGGGATAATTAGGATGATTTTGAAAGGTTAGAATGATTATAGAGGTGATTAAAATGATTAAGAGGAAATAAGGTGAGAAGGGATTATTATGATAGAATGAGATGATTAGGATGATGAGGAATGTTTAGGATGGAAAAGATTGGTTAGCGTGAGGTGATTATGATGAGATGATGGATGGTTATGATGTCTAGGATGGGATAACTGATTTGACTTGGATGACTAGGATATGATGATTAGAATGGGGAATGAGGACTAGGATGATGAGGAATGATTATGATGTCTAGGATAGGATGATTAGGATGGGGAAGTTTGAATTGGAGATGATGTGGATTGATTGACTTGGACGACACCTAGATTTTTTTTTAAATGTTTCTAGTGTTTTTTTTATTTTTGATTTTTTTGATTTTTTTGTTTTCTTGAGTTTTCCATTTTTTTTGGTTTATGGTAAACACTGAAAAATTTCCTAGGCCTATGAATGCCATTTTTCATATCAATTCCTCCTACCTGCATAATTAAATAATTTTAACCATTTAATTATCTTTTAAGGTCATATTCCTCTATTAATTAAATAATTCTTAATTATATAATTAATTCATTTTTTCCTTTATTCTTCCCTTGATTAATTAAATAAATTATGTTTATTTAATTACATCATTAATTAGCCCCTTCCTCTCTATAATTAAATAAATTCTTATTTATTTAATTATTGTCACTTTTCTACTATAATTAAATAATTATCTTAATTATTTAATTATTCATAATCCTCTTCTTCTGTAATTAAGTAAATTTTATTTATTTACTTATTTACTAATTTGTCCTTTTACTCCACTTTTAAATTAAATTATTATTTAATTTAAAATTAAAAACATGTCACATGTCTTCTATAATTAAATACTTCTTTGATTATTTAATTATTTAATTTTCTTCAACAACCTTTTTTCTGTGCCAGCCTCTTTATCTGTCATTCTTATCTCTTCATGGCTAATTTAATTTCCATCCTTGATTGAATTATCTTATAATTCAATCTCAACCATTCATTCTTATTCTTTCCCTAATTTAGTGCTAAACCTATTTCATAATACATCTTTCATTCTTGGCCATTGATTAAGACATATTATTGACATTCATTCTCAACCCTTCATTCAAAATTGTCTTTTCTTTAAAATACTCCTATCATTTTCATTTCTACATCTTAAACATCTTTGACATCTACACTCTATCTAGATCTAGACATCAACACCATTTATACTAATGTCATGTTGTTAGAATCATGAGAAACCACATTTAAATCTTCAACAAGTCAACATACTACATTCAATCTTTTGAGGTTTGCATTGCATTTGGTTTGATTTAACTTATTTTTTATGCATATTTCTATTTCTATCCATTTTTCATGCATACAACACATAACTAAATAAAAAATCAACCCTAAGTTTAGCTTAAGTGCGTGAAATAAATTAGACTAATAATCAATTAAATATTAATTAATTGTTAACTAATGCATAATTAATCTAACACCCCCCTTAAGATGTACTTATGGACTAGCTAAAACTCTAAAATAAATGCATAAAAAGAAAATAAAGCATGAATAGGTCCCAACAACTTGGCCTGATGAGGTACCCAGTATAATCAAAGAGATCTCTCATAAATTGAGAAAAGGAGAAAACCTCATGCGAAAAGCTCCTTTCCTAAATATAGATGATAGTAGGTAATAAAAAACATGAGGGAAGGAGGCCTCAAGAAGATCCCCCAAGGATAACTTCCTTCTCCTGAAGCATTGATCGCAATTGGATGTAATGAGGTGATGCTAAAGGTGTCATGAATATGTTTGCAACCTAATCCTCTGTAGGCATGTACTCCAAGGTAAGAAAACCACCCTAAATCAACTATCGTACTAAAGTGCATGTGGATCTGTATGTGCTTAATATGTTGATGCTCCCTCTGAATTGTGATAAATGTGAATGGAAATTTGATTATCGTACCAAAGAATAGTGGGACTAACAGGAGAAGAATTGAATTCATTCAATGACTGATGAAGCCACAAAACCTCTTGGCTAGCCAAAACTATTGCATGATACTCAACCTCTATAGTTGATAATGAAATAGTAGATTGATTTTCACAAGACCATGTAATGGGGAAAACACCAAGGTGGAAAATAAAGCTAGAAGTGCAATTTCTATCATTGACATCAACAACCCAATCTCAATCAATGAATCCAATTATCCAAGGATCTCCTAATTTATAGTGAATACCATAATGTGAGGTGCTCTGAATATATCTCAAAATTCATTTTGAATCTTTCTAATGACTCTCATGTGGATCATGTGAGAATTGAGGGACAATACCAACCACAAATGAAATACCAGGATGTGAATATGTGTTAGGTACAAAAAATTGCCAACCAACTACCTATATAATGTAGCATATACTAAAGGAGTAGAACAAGTGGAAGATAATACAACACCTTACTAGAATGGTGTGGGGGTAGGATTTCAATCAAGAATTTCAAATATTTGAATCATTTCAAGATCATACTTCTGCTAAAATATGGAAATCCCATCCAAAGACTAAATAACCTGTAAACCAAGAAATTAATATAGAAGGCCGAGATCTTTCATCACAAACTACTCCATCAAATCTTGTTGAACATTTTGGATCATGGAGGATGAACCACCTATAAGGATAAAATCATCCACATATAGCAAAAGGATCAAAATATCACCTTCTTATCTTTGAATTTACACTATGGGGTCAAAATGGTATCATGTGAAGCAAAAAGAAAACAAAAAGGTTTCCATAGTCTCATACCAAGCTTGATAGGCTTGTTTGAGACCATATAGTGAACAATAAATTCTATACACTAGTGAAGTGTCCTCTATAAAACCATTTTGTTTCACCATATAAATCTCCTCATGAAGATCACCATGAAGGAACTCTTCACATCCATCTGAAATACTAACCATCCTTGTGAAGATGCAAAGTAAAGTACAAGGTGAATAGAATTCATCTTGGCAACAAGGGAAAAGGTCTCAAAATAATTAATGCCTTCAACCTGAGAGAAAACCTTTGCAACAAGACAATCATTATATTTATCAATAGAAACATCTGCAACATATTTGGTATGGTACATCCACTTGCACATAACCAACTTACTTCCCTTAAGAAGGGGAACAAGATCCCAAGTATGGTTCTTCATCAGATAAGAATACTCATTTGGCATAGAACTATCCCACTTAGGAATATCAATTTCCTCTAAAAAATTCTAAAGATCATCTAAAATGATATGACCCAAAATACTAACACCCGATGTCTATGTACACGAGTGTGACAAGATTATGAAGGATCACCTCCTAAATGTATAGCTACACCAATAGTATTATGGGCCAATTTGGATAAGTGTTGGATATTTGAAGGTGGAGGGATAGCTAAAGCATCATGTACTCATCCTCAAGAGGTTATTAATCGTTAAGATATGATGAGTGAGTAGTAGATGATGAGAGAGAAGCTAGGTATGGAGAATCCAACTATGGAAAGCACTCATCAAACTGGATATTCCATTGAAACAAGACATCTTTGGAATTAGGATCAAACAAACTTTACACTTTAACATCCTCATAGTAGCCAACAAATATGAGTGGTCAACTCTTCCTCTCCATGGATTTTTGTTGATCTTTAGGAATGAATGTACAAGCCTCACTACCAAAGGTCCTCTAAATGAAGATACAATTCCTTGACATGGGACCAAGCCTCCTTAGGAGTCATATGCTATAATTCCTTGTGAGGCATACAATTCTGAATATAATTGTTACAATTAACTACCTCAGCCCAAAACAAAGAATTCATCTCATGACTAGATCATACAATTGGCCATCTCCTATAAAAAAAATTTCTTTTTTCTCAGCAACACCATTTTACTGAGGGGTGTATGCAACTGTAAGTTGATGTTACAAACCATGATCACTGGAAAGGTATCTAAAAGTCTAATTGACATACACTACCCATTTTTTTGTGCATATCTTCTTGATAGAAAGACCATATTGGTTCTCCACAAATTCCTTAAATTTTTTGAAAGAATCAAAGACATTAGTATTGTACTTAAGAAAGTGCACCCATGTACACCTGGAGAAGTCATCAATGAATGAGAACGCATATTTGGCCCTTAAAATTGAAGTATTTAGAAATGACACAAGGTCAATATGTATGAACTCTAAGGGTTCCTTAGCATGTGTGGCTCTACCCATAGGAAAAGAATCTTGGTGAGAGAATCAAATGAAAACTAGACCATTGTAAAAGTGAGTTATTAGAACAATTAAGTAAATATAAGCTCTTAAAATCTTCCCTACAAAGCATCCTCAATTTCTTTCTTCTATTTTAAAAATCCCTAATTTCTCAATGGAAAAAATTGAGTAGATTAAAAAATGTTTCCCATGGTTGAGTGAGGAAGAGAAGAAGAGGTTGGATCTTGTTAACTGAAATATTATTTATTACTCAAAATATATTAGTTGTCTTGGATTGAGGAAAATTAGTCACATAAATAAAGCTTTGAAGGGAAATTTATTTGGAATCTAATGAAGGGATCTAATAAATAGTATAAATAATGTGTTTTAATTACTTCTAGGATAGAGACAATGGATTATTCTACATGTCATTATATATTTTGAAAGGGTTTGATATATGAAACAATATCCTCAAAGTATAAAATTTCATAGTTAGTGGATTTATATGGAGGATTTTGGATGGGACAAAAGTAAACATTTTGGGAAGAAATTTTCATAAATTTCTCTCTCCTTTTGATGGATCAATAGTTTAACATCAACAAACTAACACTCATAAATATATTTGGATCTAAATTTGAAGGTTACTTGATAAGAGGGGAAAACAATCTAAGGTGGAACTCTTTTCATGATGCAGTCAAAGACCAAGACCCTGATTTGAGGTGTTGATCTTTGAGGCCTCCACACTAATTGCTTTTCAATCCACATAAAATTGATTCTTACAGGGAAATAAAGAATATCCAAAAAGTTTTGAAAAGAAAATCAGCAACCATACACTTATGTGCACAAAAAACTATCGACATACCACTTTTCAACATCAATTTTAAATATGTAAACACCTTCCATTTTACCTAAAAACTTGTCCATTAAGAGTTCCCACCTTCATCTACAGGAATGAATGTTTCCTATATTTTTTATACCACTATAGTTACAATTCAAGCCAAACTATCAAAAAAAATATTTTCTGAACACTGGGGCTTTGACTCCTTCCAACAACTTTTCTTCAATTTTATCCTTTTACAAATATTTTATGAGATTCTCAATTGTTACAGCCCACATTCACACAAGAGGAAAATCAATTTTGGAAAAATAATTTGAAATAATTTGAGAGCTTCAAACCAAAAATTTCTAGTTCTTGAAATGACAGATTTAAAACATTGCTGATTTTTTTTAATGACAAACACTTTTCCATACAACTTCCAAAATGAAATTTAACTATCTAGAGCAATGCTTTAGGCAATATTTACAATCAAAAACCTCGAATAATATCCAAGAGGCATCAAATTAGTCACCCACAATAATATATGTAGCCACAAAGCTTTGATGCTACCTCCAAGATGTCCCAACTAGTCTTCACCATTATTTCTCTTCATAAACTCTTGATTTTCCTCTCATTTCTTTTCATGTTCTTCTATTTTCCCACTTGGGTTTGTTATCTCTATCGTAGATGTTGCATTTTCATCAACTCCCCTTTTTCTGAGCATTTCCATTCCCCTCCTTAAAACACCTTCATTCATTTCCAGCATGAAATTTGAATTCTATTCTAAAATTATCCTCCACTGGTTCACTCCACCACTCCACTACCAGGCATCTAGATTATTTTTCCTCATTAATTTATACAAATTTTAAATTCCAAGAGGAGTTACAAATTATAAACATGGTCTTCTAATTCCTGAGCGTTGGAATTTTTCATCCTCCAATTTGGTGAAGTAAAATTTATTTTATGCACCATAAAATGCATGAAAATCAAGCCTTAGGTGTCATATATGCAATAGGCATTATAATTAAATTTTTAATAATTGAGAAATGTGTGAAAAATGCCCCAAAATCATGCCTGTAAGACCAAAAATCAAACAAACATTAAAATCAAATTTAATTATTTTTGTGAGGTGCAAGATTTCTCATGCATCTAGATGCTCCTGCATCAAACACCCAAGGTAAATGAACATTTGAAGATCATGCGTTTGCCTTTAATCCATCCTTCTTCTTTATCTACCTGTGTCTTCTTCTTCACCCTACTTTGAATCTTTCTATCTCTTTCTTCCTTCATCCTTCCTCTCATTCTTCTCCTCATGAAATTCATTTCAATATACCAAGATTCTTCTTTCCACCCTACTTCTTCATTATCAACACCTACATATAAATTAGCATTTACAAATTCATAGAAATCAAAGAATTCCATTGTCATTTCTTTCTCACCTTGTCTTCCTTCACCCTCTTCTTTTATATCAATAAAATTGATCATATTTTTTTGTTTTTCAATTTGTAACTTGTTATTGATGCCTCTAACCATCTTTCCCATTTCACTTTCTTTCACCAACTCATCACAATACAAATCAGCTTTGAATCAACATCACTAATTTTTATAAAATCATTGAATACTCTTATTTTATCCTCTTTCCCTATTAGTGCATCATCAATTTCAGTAGTATTACCTCTTTTAGTTTTGACCATGTCATTTTCATATGATTCAATTTCATTTTTATCATCAAAGAATTCTAAAAATTGAAACTTTACCTCTTTGCCAACTACAACTCTTTCTTTACCTATTGTCAATGCTATCTACTCCCTTTCAACTACTGCAATTTGCATTAATAAGTCACTTTCTTCACTTTTTGTTGCTCCTTCAATTTCATTATTCACTATCTTTCCCATATACTCTTCTACACTCTGTTTTGCTAAAAATTCTAATGTTTTAAGTCGTTTAATGGACCAAACTTTCTGCAACTTCATGGTTATCTTCTACAACAATACTATCCTTTTCATGCACAAATTCATGTATCTCTTTCAAATCAATTTTTCTTTCACAAATATCATATCGATGACCTTTTAATTGGATATTTTCTTGCTTCTCTATTGCTGCCCCAACTTCACAATCACCATATTCCTTTATCTTTTCTTCATGCAAATCAATATTCACTTTGTAAAACTAAAAATAAGGAGATAATACCTTTATTTTTGTTGATGCAACATCTTTTTCTTTGTATGCAATTTCATTATTATTTTCTTTTGTGTCACCAACAAGATGCACATTTGCTGCTACCTCTTTCTTTCTCCA
>VDFB02186035.1:0-11051 GCA_007258455.2 Sequoia sempervirens
ATTGGCAGTGTAATCCATATTCCACAAACTTTTTTGGAGCGTCCTCCCTGCTTGTAATAAAATGGGAGGTTTGCAACAAGGTGTGAACATCCATCAAGCATATACATGATAGAGAAATTTTTTTAGATGTAGTAGCTACAACCACCCTTGTAGATATGTATGCAAAGCATGGGTTCACAAACAAGGAAACTGAAGTGTTGACAAAATGCCTCAAAGAAATGTGGTTTTAGGGTGCATGAATATTGAAAGATATACACAAACTAGATTTGTTGCAAAGTCTTGAGGTAAATCACCTGTCGATTGTATTTTCTTGAAAGTTTCTAAAGCCTCCTTAGTAAATCCATATTTTCAATAACTTGAAATTGTTGCAATCCATAAGATGATATCTCTTTTCGGAATTCTGTCAAAAAATTCATCTTCCTTGTCTAGGCTTACACCGAGTGCATTTTCTTCATAATTCCCATATTTTACACACTAATTTGGACACCAACAACCTAACTAATCTTCTGCAAACACTACTGATTTGCAAATAATTATTTTTTAAGACGAAACTAACCTAAGTATACAATAGTTAAGTCAATAGACAATGATCTCATTAGTTAAGAGTAAATATGGTTGAGTTTTTTTTTTTTAAAGTAATAATATCTATTTATTTTGGATCATCTGAACATACCTCTTATCTACTTGACCTTGTATGGCCATGTAATCCACTTCTTATAATAGATATTGGAACTTTCTAGTATGAGAAATAAATGTACCTGTTGAACATATAATCATAAAGTCATAGTACAAATGAGTATAGCTATGTGTGTGTCTCACGTCCTAGTTTTGGCTAGTATTATTGTCATAGTACATTATAAATGAATCGATAAAGGATCGAGTTGTGATTTGACTTGATGATACTTTCAATTGTTCATGCTAAAGAGGAAATTATTTAAATTATTAATGGAATTTCTTTTGTACAACAATGTTGGTTATTGTAATGATCATATTTGGTGATTTGCTAGTAGTGCTAGTTATTCTAGTTCTATGGAGAAGCCAATGAATTCTAGTTCCTATGAATACAAATGTGTGGTACCCTAGTTGGTCGATTTAAACAATAAATCTTTCATTCATAGATTTTCATATATCCTCTTAAGGTTTGGCATGCATCTTTGTAAATTGCTTTTCTATTGGTACTAGATTATGTTTAATTTTGAGATGTTGTGTGTGTATACTAATGAATATGGGTGAGTGTGTAGGAGAATTTCAATGTGATACTAATGCATATTGCTTAGCCTTTTTCGTGTGAGTGTATGAGGAAAGTACTTTTATCACCTTGTTATATTTTTGCAGAGTTATAGATGTTAGTAATAGAAAAAAGTGTTATTTTCAATTGGTTGTAATCTATATTATAGATTAGGATTTACTAATTGAATAATGTTTGAGGAAACCAATAGATTTATTAATAATTTATTTGTTTCGGTTAGCCTTTCACATAACTTGTAATATAAAATTGATTTATGAATTATGTAATAGGTATTACTTTTGTTTACAAGACAAAATAATTAATATCCAATATTTACTCTTGACTTGAGTTATTTTTTCATATTTGGAAAATAAATGAAATGCTTATAATTCAACATTAAATAATAATATGATTAGATAAATGTAACCAGTTGCTTTGCTCAAATGGCAAGTTAACGGCTCTTCCTGCCAGCCAGCAATGCAGTATAACGGGGTAGATGTTAGTTCGTGGTATGTATGTTGAATAGTCATCTGTATTGTGTATGTGTGTGGTGGTTTGAGTAATAATATATTAAACGATTTAGATTGATTTTATTGAAAGTATATTTTGTTAACTATATAGTTTAACCTAATGATAAGTGGAAAGAGTTAAATTATGTGTAGGCATTGAAAGAATGGAGAGGCCCATTTTATTGATTAAGGGTTTAAAACCTTTCCATATAACTTGTATTAGTTGGATCGATGTTAGATATTTAAAACAATTCTTTCCCAATATTCAAGATTTCCTCCGCCTCAAGATTTTTTTGTACTTCTCGTGGCATCTGTATTATTAAGTTTTAGAAAGCATAGAGTCTTTAAAGCTTTAAATATTAAATATCTTACAGCTATTTTAGTCCCCAATATTTGCATTTGTTATGTGGGAAATTATTGTATGAGTTAAAGTATAAATAAAATTTCTCCCCTATGTTGAGGGCATGGTGAAAACTGGGGGCAAAAATAATAATAATCTTGAATTACATTATTGTTGACTTCATAAAATTCGTAATATCAGAGTGCCCAAGTTTATCCCAATTAGTTTTAAAAATTGATCTTTAATGAGTTTATAATGCAGCATTCTCATATTAGTAAATTAAGATATTAATATAATATAATATGAGTTACTATGCAAAGTATTATTTAAATGTGTAGGTTTGTAAATTTTTTAAATTTTAATATGATGGTAAATCAATTGTTAGTTTAATATTACAATTGGTAGTTATGATAATATTAATTTATGTTAAAAAAAAGTGGGTGAAAAATATAAGAAAAAAAGTATATGTGATAAATAATATTACTTACTAAGGTTAATGGTGATATGAAAATAATGTAATCATTAGTATTATTATTCATCTTTGGACTAAATAATAGTGTTGTCTTGATAAAATATTAAAAAGGCTGGAATAAAAAGAAGTATATTAATAATTTACATTAATAATATTTAAATTACCAACGGGGGGTTAAAATAAGAGTAATTTAGAGGATTTATTGCTGTTCAATTTTCATTTACCCTATTAGTTTTGTTGTAAATAAAATGAACATAGAATTGTGAGGTAAAACAACATGTAATATTCTTATATGTTTTAAGTGCAATATTGGCATTAATATTTTGGGGTAATAATAATTTTGGGTAAGTGGAAATGTAAATTTTCAAATGGGTTTTATTTGTATTAAAATGGGTTTTATTTGTATTAAAGGTAATGTTAAGCAATTAAATTAAAAGTGCTACTAGTATTAAAACCAATATTATATTATGAAACACTTGGATTTGAGTAGAACAATAGTGCTAACATAAATTAGTAAATTATTGAATACTAATTATAATATAATGATTGTGTTAGAGTGAATAATGGATTATGAGTTTTGATGTTGTGGTAGTTATTGTGTGGGTGATCAAATAAAGATAGTAATATCAATATTTATTTAAGGATAGAATATTAATGATGCAAGGAGAAAAAAATAATAGTGTCAATCTTTACTATTACTTACAAATTATTTCCAACCTTTAAACATATATCAATGATCTTCCTTTCATATCAATTTATTTCTTGGATCTTTGATTTTAGAGAGAATTCGTAAATAACTTCACTTGTGAATTTTAGAAACACTTAGTTGAGAAATATCTTGATATAATAAAGTTTATTTAAAATTCTTCCTTATGTGGACTTGTGGGTTTTTTTTTATGAATTAATATCATTATATTATTAGCTATTTGTTTTTAGAAATAGGCCTAAGTGATATTCATTTATTTTTGGAAAATAAATGTGTAGTTTTGGTTATGATTGATAAACCTATCTTATTATCCTTTAGCATTGCTCGATGCTCCTATACCAATTTTACTATCTTTAATTAATATTTATTCATGCAATGATAAATGTTGGTATTATAATTGGTGGACTATCTTTTTAGATAGCTTTAAGAATCAATTTTACTAAAGGGTAAGTGCACCAATCTATGACACAATTTAGGTGCCAAATTGGAAGAATTCGCAAAAAAGGGCCGAAATTGGCCATTTGGGGCTCACCAAATTTGGCATGTGCCAAATGTAAAAAGTAAAATAAAAGAAAAAAATGTGTTTCAAACCCTCATTTCTCTTCAACCCATGGCTTGGCTTGGAGGATTTGAGGTCTGGAACTCACTCTCATGAAATATCATCCATTATTTCCATCCTTAGCTTGCAATTTTTCACGAGGATGCCACCAACACGTCAGAGAGGTTGAAGATTGCGAAGAGGTATGTATTTTTATTCTATTTATTTCGAATTTGATTTAGAATGCAGATTGAAAAAGGTTTTTATAATAAAACTTTGTTCTAATTCTTAGGGAATGAATCTCCACCTCGAAACATTGAGAATTCACAATCACCCCCTCGTGAAGAGCCTCCTATACAAGAACAACCTAAAACTCCTCCATCAATTCATAGGAATCCTCAAGGAACACAAGAAAATATTCTAAATCAACTTGAAAACAAGAAAAGAGACATTGAACAATTAATTGGAAGATTAACCGAGCATGCTAAAACCCACCCTTATAGGAGAGGGATTGTTGAATCATTGAAGTCAATTGTAACTCATGTAGGAGAAATGAGCCAAAAAATATTTTTTTTGGTCAAATAAAAGGCATGAGATGAGACAATTTTATGCTATTGGTTTGTCATATGCAGATGTCAAAAAATAAAAAATTAGAAAACCGACTTGTGTGCCCTATTTACAGATCTAAGAACCAATGCACCTTTGTCTCATGCATGTAGGAGGTTCCCCATCTATTGGTGCCACCATGAGTTAATTAAAAATAAATTTTGGGAGCGGTGGTGGGTGGTATTTGACCAACCTCCATGCAATAACCATGAGGTACCACAATAATTTTTGAGGAAACTCTATTGTGAGTTTGTCCTCAATAAAATGACAAACTATTTTGACATCTTAGACTTTCAGGGTAGAGGTGGGGGCTCCACACATGATAGACCTGTTGCACGATGTAATCCACAATTGGCACCAAGACCCTTGGCCAAACCCATGGTGGAGCATGTCATTGTTCCTTCCATTGTTAAGGATAGTGTAGAGGTGGACACGCTAGAGTCAATTGACTCACTCACCCAAACCATTTTATAGTGTGTGAGGCCTCTAGTAGAGCCTGATGTGGAGGAGATGTGTAGGCCCCGAGCTCCACCCCACCATTGTGGCGCTTGAGGTGTTGTTTGTAGGTATGATTATCAAAGTGCTCATGATGCAGCTACATAGCCTACATCAACTGTAGAGGCGATGGCTTTCACAAATGATTTGTTGAATGATACATTTGGCATTGACACTCAGGTAAAATTCAGCAAGTTTATTTAATGTTGTTTATTAAATTATATTTTGAAATTTAAGAATAACTAAATTAGTAGAATTTCAATATGATGAAATTTCAAGGTTGGACTATTCATGATACGTGCTCCATTCCTACAGACCCTTATTCATTCTCGATGATGATTCCATAGGTATGTAACTAGTATTAAAGATATTATTATTGCATTTGAATAGTTGAATGTTATATTTGAATGTTTGTCTCATAGCATGCTTTGGATTCCAAACAATTTCCTGGTGGACCTTCGACCTCTACACATCGTGATTCATTTTCTCAAACTTTCACTCAGGTAACCTTTATTCATTAATGGTGTTGTAAAACAATGTTAGCTAATTTTCGTAATTTTGTGTATACAAATCTAAAAAATTGATGAGAAACAAAAACATTGCATTTGTATTCCTTGATTGTGTCACATTATCTTCTCCTAATTCACTTTTTGCTCCTTTATTCCTTCATAATCCCATCCCATTAACATTTAATAGTTCACCCTATTTTCCACGATCCCCTCCTAGCCCATCCCACTAATATCTTCTAGTCCATGCTATGTGTCATTATGGCCTTCTACTCCCATCTTATTGTACCCATTATTATTTCACCCTAGATGTTCCATGATCCCCTATGTTCCTTTATCCATTCTATGTTACACCATCTTTATCCCACGATCCGATAAGCGACTTCAATTTAAACCCGAACCTCCGCCGGACGACCTTTACTTATCCGATATCCCCGGACGAAAACGACCGTGATCTCGAATGATCGATTGATCGAGATGGTCTATCCGAGGAATCGTCCGATAATTTAATGAAATCAAAATCCTGATGTCCGATTCGATTGATCTCGGCAAAACGATCTCACCAAATTTGTCTTCTCCATTATTGTTGCACACCTCAACAACCAACTTCATGTGCCATAATAAAACCCTAGACACACTGTAATTCATCGTATGTTCCATTATCCCTTTGAAAGCTTCTAGTAATATAGTAATCCTCACTTCATTCATGTGAACTTCATTGTGGCATTGTCACTATGTTGCCAACATGCCCTCATTAACATTAGTTCATCAACATATGCAATACGAATCTCAATGAGCACTGAACTTTGGCATTTGCAAGAGTTTGGTCTATCCCAATGGAATTAGTTCTTTCACCATTATGTGATTTATAAGCATTGTATTGTAGTCTCAACTAAGGCCAACCATTTACTCTTTCATTTATGATAGTTATAAAGGGACTACCTGAACTTCTTTATATTGATGTTAGATATGTTATTTCATTTGTAGTTGATGACATTAGATAGCCCTGGTGATGTTGGTGGCATGATGGACCATGGAGTTGTTGCAATAGCCAGTTCAGATCCATTGAGAGAGGTATGTAATAGATTAGTCAATTTGACATTATATTTACTCTTTTATGGTCTATTATAGAAAATTTTCATGATAATTTTATGTAGTTTAATTTCTATCTAGATGGTTGCTATAGGTGGTTGCCACTCCAAATCATGGATGTGGTAATCCTGTAAATGTGTATGATGACTATATGTATGCGGTAAGTGATTATATTTTGTTATATGTCATTCCACAATTCAATTTCTATGTATTATCATCTTTACTTTTTATTGTATCAGTTGAAGGTCCAGAGTGAAGAGAGGAGGACTAGCGAGCATGTTCAGAAGACAAGAGAACCAATAGTCACTCCATCTAGCCGAATTTTGAAGGCAACACGAGATCTATTTCCTTCCCCTGGAGGGAAATAACTATGTATTAGGGTCATTTGTTGTATGCCTATGTGGAATTTTGGAACATATGTTTTGTACTATCAATAGATATGTGACATTTTATGTCCATATGGCTCCTTTATACTAAGCCTGTATGGATTTTTTGGATATATTGTATATACTTTTATCAATATATAGCATTGTATAGCCTTACAGCTTTTTGATTAAAGAAAATATTATTTTGCTACTACCATTCTTGAATTATGTTATCATGCATATCGTGTAAATTATATGTTTGAATTTTGTACACATGGATTTTGTGTACATCTAATGCTTAATTAATTACTGTCGACTGCTCAATAAGCCCCATCTAAAGCATATTGTGTAAATAAGCTACATTCCTGGTGGTTTGTATCCTTTGGAATGTTTCAATTACTTGTGCCTCACTTATTCACATGCATGCTTCACTTATTCACATGTATACTTCATGTATATTGTGTGTATTCACATGTATGCTTCATGCTTCCAATGCATAGCAACAAAAATCTTTTGGGGAAAAAATTGACAAACCAAAAGTATAAGAGTTTTTGAAAAAATCGGGACAAAATCATATATTAAAAAACGTAAAAAAATTGTAGAACAAGAGATAAAAAAAAAAAATTGAAATTGAAAGGTATTTCCATAGCATATAGAGATATAGAGAGAAAATAAAATAAATATTTTAACTAATGAATTGTAAAAAGTAGATTTTTGTAGTTTATATTCAAATCATTGATTACATTGCATTGCATATCTTTCAAAGTCAAAGCATTACTTGACTTTGCATATCTAATAACTAGATGCTAATAGATGACAAAATTTCAATTACAATATAGTTTCTACAAAGTCAACCTAAGCAATTATGCAATTACTTCACATTGCATAACTAATAACAAGGAGTAGCTACCAATTGCATTTTATTATCATGGCATTCTATGAGACCAGATTTCTTTGAGGTATTTTTCAAATAGTTCACTGCCTTGTCTATGTTACCACATTTTTTATACATGTCTACCAAAGCATCTTGTCAAACAGTTCACTACCTTGTTGTTATGGCTAAAAGCCTAAAACAAGTTCTTTCAATCAATCTATGGATGGTTGGACAAAATATATCAAAAACATAATAGTAAACAATAGCATAGACAAGGTAGTGAACTATTTGAAGAAATGCATAAAATAAATGTGGTGATGGAATGCCATGACAATCCATAGACAAGGCAGTGAACTATTTGAAAAGATGCCTCAAAGAAATGTGGTCTCAAGGTGATGAAATGCCATCACAATCAATTTATTTTGATTGTCATGGCATTCAATCATCATGAGACCTCATTTTTTTGAGGCATTTTTTCAAAGAGTTCACTGCCTTTTCTATGCTACCACATTTTTTGGTGCTGGAGCACCATTGAATAGAAGTTGTCAATTCAAGGTTTTGAGGAGTAGGCTCTAGGTTTTGAGGTCTTTTGTCTAAAATAAGGTCAATGAGACCATTTTCTATTGTAATGTGTCATTTTAGTTGATAGCTAGATGTTTAGAAGGTCAAGTTTGCAAAAAGTGCAAAATATTGAAAAAGATGTAAAGTTGCAAAATTGCATTTTTAGGGGAGGCAAACGGTCATAGCATTTCAAAAGGTAGTTGTAGGCATTAGGACAATTATTTTGGAGGGAAAAAGCATAAATAAGGCAGAAACCATCGATGTAAGTTGGATTTTTGAAGATTTGGAAGATTGGAACATTAATAATACTCTGTTTTTCTCCACTTTTCTATATTTTCTGAGTTTCCAGTGACTATATGGCCCGTACAAAGTTACATAATTTTCTAAATCTTTTTTTAATTCATTTTAAGGTGTTATTTTTCCACTTATTGCATTTGATTTGAGCATCCAATAGTGGATTCAGTGTAAGTTTGAGCAAATTCTTTGTGATTGGTTTTATACCCTGTTTTAAGGGTTTGCAGTCTTTAAAATGTAAAATTGGCCCATTCCACTTTTTGTGTCTCTTGTAACTTGTGGAATGGGATTGAAACATCAATAAAAAAGTGAGGGAATGTTGAGAGAGTGTAGGAGAGGCCTGAAAATGTGTTGGGCATGAAGCCCTAGAGTGAAAAATTATGTCTTCCAAGTGGAAAAGAGAGGTTTTGATATGGTAATCAGTGAAATAGGTTGGGGCAGCATTGTTTCCTATTGAATTGAGTATGTTCAAAGGTTTTAGACTATTTTGAGGAAGGTGACAAGTTTGATTAAGTTCTGGAAATGTAATTTCCAATAAAACCCTTGATTTTTGGCTATATAAGAGGGTTTTGAGTTTAGGTATATTGGAAGGTGGATATTTGAGAACAAATTATGGAATCTTTGGTTTGGTAACCTGTGGAGAGCTTCCCAATTAAATTTTGAGTGAAACCTGGGAAAGTTTAAGGTAGAGTCCCTTTGTAAAAGTGACCTAATTGAGGCCTAGTTGGTGTGAAAAGCCTGATTTGAGAGAGTTGTATTAAAGTAACCTATTGAGTGGATATGGTATGTTTTTGAGTACCTTGATGGGTGTTTGAAACCCTGATGGTTCTAATTTGAAAGGACAACACAAAGGAGATATACCCAATTGGCCAATTAGGCCAAATTTTCAAAGAAACTATACTCAAAACTATCTTCCCACAAATAACTATAGAAATTCATTTACCAAACCACAAAACCTCCAAATCCATAATCTTTAACTTGAGAACCACTCCTTTAAGCCCAATTTTACAAAACCCTCATTTTTAGCAAGTTTGGGGTGGGTTTATTGAAAATCCTATTCCCACAACTCATAACACCTTGCCAAAGAATCAAAAATGCTTAAAATAACTTGAAAATGCTTCAAATTCCCTCACAAACTACTGCCCCAAAGGATTTCAACCATTTCCACTCTTAAACCACTCAATTTCACTAAAACTCATCAAATTGCCAACTAGGGCATCACACCAAACCACTCAACTCACCTCCCCTACTCTAGAAACCATGAAAATATGTTCCCTACCCCTAATTATTCCATCCCATCAAGTTACAATAGAATACAATGGGTGGAATGGCTAAAAAGTCATTTTTACACACTCAACTACTTGCATTTGACCACTTTTTCCCCAAGCGAGAATTTGTCGCCATGAGAAAATGCCTCTGAAATAGAAAAAATTGAGAGAGGTTATTGTATAGGGGCCCAACACAATCCCATAGGATCAAACGAGAAGTTTCTAAGCATCACGGTGTCTAAATACAAGCATGCTGAAGTTTGCAGCCATTTTGCACTTTGGACTCTTAAGGGATTCTACCAGTTGAATGTAGCTCGGAGTGATTCCACATGTTTCGGTGAAAAAGAGGACCATGGCTAGTGTAAATGTACCCACCTAGATGCATTGAAATAGTTTGTTTGGTCACACGAATTGCAAAACAAAAATTGCACCACTTTGTAACTTTGCACTACTTGAATTTGACACTTTTCCATAAAGTGAAAATCTACCACCACGAGAAAACCACTCCAAGATAGCAAAAACTAAGATATTTTTTTGTAGAGGGGCTTTATGTGATCCCGTAGAATCAAACGATAAATTTCTAAGCGTCACGGTATCTGAGTAACAGCATGTTGAAGTTTGCATCCATTTTGCACTTTGGACTCTTAAGGGATCAATCCAATTGAATGTAGCTCGGAGCAATTCCACATATTTGGGTGTAAAAGAAGACCATTACTAGCATAAAAATAGCTATTCAAACATGTTGGAATATTCTGTTTTGTCACACGAGTTGTAGAATGAAAGTTGCACCACTTTGCAACTTTGCACTACTTGCATTTGACACTTTTTCCATCAAGTGAAAATCTGCCACCACAGGAAAACCGCTCTAAGATAGTGAAAATAGAGAGAGGTTTTTGTAGAGGGTCCCAATGCAATCTTGTAGGATTAGACAAGAAGTTTCTAAGTGTCATGGTATCCAAGTAATAGTATGTTGAAGTTTGCAGCCATTTTGTACTTTGGACTCTTAAGGGATCAATCTGGTTGAAAGTAGCTCGAAGTGATTCCACATGTTTGGGTACAAAAAAGGACCATTCCAAGTGTAAACATACCTATTCAGATGCGTTAGAATAGTCCGTTTGATAACACAAGTTGCAGAACAAAAGTTGCACCACTTTGAAACTTTCAACTACTTGCATTTAACAACTTTTTTCCCAAGTA
>VDFB02186036.1:0-14452 GCA_007258455.2 Sequoia sempervirens
TCTCTCTCACCTCCCTCTCTCTCCCTCCATACCTCTCCCTCCATCTGTCCTTCCTTATCTACTATTTATCTCTCATGTCTCTCTACCTCTCCCTCCCTCTCTACTTATATTTATCTCCTCTTTCCCTCCCAACCTCTCTCTCTCCCCCAATCCCTCCCTCCCCTCTTTCGCTCTCCCCCTATGAAGGTTGAGGGTGTAAGGTTTAGTGTTTAAGGTATAGGGTTGAGGTTATAGGGTTAAGTGTATAGGGAAATACGTATTAGGGTTTAGGATATTAGGTATAAAGTTGAGGGTACAAGGTATAGGGATGAGGGATGAGGGTTTAGGGTTTAGGGTTTAAGGTATAGGGTTGAGGGTTGAGGGATAGTGTTTAGGGTTGAGGGTATAAGGTTAAGTGTATAGGGTATATGCATTATGGTTTAGGATATTAGGTATATAGTTGAGGGTATTGGGTTGAGGATATTAGGTTTAGGGTTGATGGTTTAGGGTTTAGGATTTATGTACAAGTTTGAGGGTTGAGGGTTGAGGTATAATGTTTAGGGTTGAGGGTATGAGGTTAAGTGTATAGGGTATAGGGATTAGGGTTTAGGGTGTAGGGTTAAGGGTATAAGGTATAGGGTTAAGGCTTGAGAGTGTAGAGTTTTTCGTTTAAGTATAGGGTTGAGGGATAATGTTTAGGGTTTAGGGTATGAGGTTGAGGGTGTAGAATATAGAGATGAGGGTTGAGGGATATTTTTTAGGGTTGAGGGTATAAGGTTAAGTGTATAGGGTATATGGATTATGGTTTAGGATATTGGGTATAAATTTGATGGTATTGGGTTGAGGATATTAGGTTTAGGGTTGATGGTTTAGGGTTTAGGTTTATGTATAAGTTTGAGGGTTGAGGGTATGAGTTTAAGTGTATATGGTATAGGGATTAGGGTTTAGGGTGTAGGGTTAAGGGTATAAGGTATAGGGTTAAGGCTTAAGAGTGTAGGGTTTTTTCGTTTAAGTATAGGGTTGAGGGATAATGTTTAGGGTTTAGGGTATGAGGTTGAGGGTGTAGGGTATAGAGATGAGGGTTGAGGGTGTAGGGTTTAGAATTCAAGGTATAGGGTTGAGGGTTGAGGGATAGTGTTCAATTTTGAGGGTATAGGGCTAAGTGTATAGGGTATAGGGATTAGGGTTTAGGATATTGGGTATAGGGTATAGGGTATTGGGTTTATGATTGAGGTTTGGGGTTTAGGGTTTAGGGTTTAAGTAGAGGGTTGAGGGATGATGTTCAGGGCTTAGGTTATAAGGTTGAGGGTATAGGGTATAGGGATGAAGGTTGAAGGTGTAGGGTTTAGGGTTTAAGGTATAGGGTTGAGGGTTGAGGTATAGTGTTCAAGGTTAGGGGTGTAGGGTTAAGTGTATAGGGTATAGGGATTAGGGTTTAGGATATTGGGTAATGGGTTGAGGGTATTCGGTTTAGAGTAGAGGGTTTAGGGTACAAGGTTTAATGTAGGGTTTAGTTTATAATTATAGAGTTAAGGGTTTAGGGATAATGTTTAGGGTATAGGGATGAGGTTTGAGGGTGTAGGGTTTATGGTTTAATTCTCAACCCTTAACCCTATAAAATGGACCCTAATCCCTCAACTCTATACTCTCAACCCTCTACCCTCAACCTTAAACCCTCAACCCTCAATTCTCAACCCTCATCCCTTAATCCCTTAATCCCTCAACCCTCAACCCTTAAACCCTTAACCCTCAACCCCTATGCCCTCTCCCCTATACATTGGACCTAATGAGTCTAGAATATGGTCTAGTTTTGGGTAGAATTTATGGTTTATTTGCTAAAGTTACCATGGACTTTGGCATTAGGTGTTGATAATTTTATAATATTTCCTCAAACTATAGACATTGGGCTTAATCTTATTTATGCAAACCTTTAATGATAATGACATCATTATATGGACTGCCTATATTAATTTTTCATGTGGTTAATGAATGATCCTTAAGGTGGTTATAGATATGCAGTTATTGTGTGTACTACTAACATTGTCATGGAGATTTAATTTGAGGATGCTAAGTTGAGGAGGACACTACCAGTTGGGCATGCACCATAACGTTCAACAAACAAATTGCTCAAAGGTCAAAGGAGGTTGAAGACAAAAAATTTCTCATGCAAACCGAATGTAATAGTATTTTAGTGGACTTTCATGCTGGTTGAGTAGATGCGGGTATTATTGCTATGCTAAATCTACGTTTGGACCTATTTGTCTGACCAAATTCCATGCATGTGTAACCACTGCCACCCCACTTTCTCTATTTTCCCTAAGTGGCGTCCTCCCAGTTCGTGGAGTTGACTTCGTTGTTTAGTTGGTAATATAAATAAATATTTGATGCTCCTTCTCTAGAAGGTTGCATGGTTAGATATTGTACTTGCATTCCTGAGCTTTCAATAATACAAACATACTTTTGTACTCATGATTTACAGTGAATAAAATGAAGTTCTGAGTTTGAGCATCTAAGTTCTCATTAGTTTAGAGGATACTTATCCAAGAGGGCCCAATTGGTGAGTAATCCGTCTTTTAGTTTAGTATTATTTTATGTTCAATAACTAGTTAAAAATCTGGCACCGACTGTTCTTGCAGCCACTAGAATTCCATTATGTGATTGTTCCTCTAGCCAAAGTAGACAGAGTAGTGCCCTATTTGTTTGCTCATATGTTCATTCTTGTTATGCATTTTAGCTTGGTGTAGTTGTTGATTGATGAGTAGCATCTATGTTATTACCTTCTAAGCAATTTACTTTCAATATTGTGTGTTCCTTAGCTGTAGAATGAAAATGGCTACTTTGGGTTCCTAGTGCACATACTATGTTGACCCATTTCAATTTCACATCCCTGGGTTGAAAATTTGAGTGCACCTTCATGATGATTGAAATAGATATTCAAATTAGATGTCCAATCTTTGAATCACAGTTGTAACGACCTAGTTGTTGAATCATTGTAAGAGGCCAACATTTTTGGCTCAGTTGTCGGGGATGGTGTCAAACTAGGAAGTTCTTTGGAGTCATTGATAGTTTTCTTACTGTAGTATTTCTAGAAGTTGTTCTTAGCATACCCCTCATTTAGGAAGTAATGACCCCTTCTTATTCTTTACCGATTCTTTGTGTGATTTGGCTGATAGTGAGTTGATACTGTATGCATAGAGGGAGGAGAAGAGATGCTTTTGGGAGATTCCTTCCTAACAATCCTAATCCATTCTAGCTAGAAGCGCTTCCAAATCTTCCCAGGAATGAAGAAGAAGAAGAGCCAAACCCATTTGTTGATGCGTTTCCTAATCTGACCAGTTTTGAAGCTTCCACTGAAGACCAAAATCATTTTGAGAACCCCCTTGTTTGGGAAATCAATCCAGCAGGCATGGGTGATGCAAATAGAAACAAACCTAACCAGCTAAATTTTCCTTTTCCCATTTCCCATCAGAATGAAGTGGACAACCTCAAAAATATCCCTACTCTAGCCCTTCCTAAGTTCTATGGACTTGTTATAGAAGATCCTGATACCTTCTTGTTCGAGTTTGATATACTCTACAAGAGTTATGATTATACCACTGATTCCCATAGGCTTAAACTATTTCCTACCATCTGAAAGAAGCTACATTAAGATGGTTCATGAGCTTAGGCAGAGATACCGTGGCAACTTGGGAGGAAATGAAGACAAATTTCCTTGAGAAATACAAGGAATATTGCAGGGGCAGTGACATGAGAGGAGATGACATTTTCATAATGCAACAAAAGGAAGATGAGAGCCTGGAAGATTACATTTCAAGGTTTTTTTTTTTCTTACAGAAATCTCCACATGACACCCTCAATGAAGAATCACATAAGCTACTTTTCTTAAGAGGAATCAATGAGAGTTGCACTGATGCATTGGACCTGATGGTAGGAGATATCACCCAAGTCCCTTGGGAAGACATCAAGAAAATATGCCAAAACTACTCTAGGGAAATTTCAAAGAAAGGGAGAGCTTACCAATCCTCCATGGGTAAGTCATCTACTAGGGGAGTCTCAAGAATTGAGATCACACACTTGCTGGAATATTTTAAGCAAGACATTATAAACAATCTAGCTACTCAGCTGGATACATTTTAGGCCAAGAAGAAACAAGAGGGGGCAAAGGCAATGTTGGCAGAGTATTTCCCCCATTGCAGGAAGAAGAAGAAGGACCACAAATGCAAGATGGTAGGTAATATTGAAAGTAAGATTGCACCTGAGTTCAAGCCAATCTATATTGAAGAAGATCAAGTCTACTATGTTGCACAAAGGAAGCCTTGGGCTCCAAGAAAAGATGTGCCACCGGATCCACTATCTTATACTGGGCTATATTTCAATTCCTATTCATATGGTAACCAATGGAAGCCCCCATATCCATCTAGCTATGGAGGCTATCCACCACAGCCTTGGGGTAACCCTCCCAATGCTTGGCCCAATCATCAAAACTCTCCACCCTAGTGGCAGCAACCTCAGGGGAATTGGTAGCGATATCAAGGGCATTGGAAACCACCTCCAGGAAATTGGAAGCAAACAAATCAATGGAGGGGAGGACAACAATGGAAAAACCATACAAATAGTTACATGCAACCACCTTCTCAACCCCAACAACCTGCTATAATGCCTCCACCTGCTAATTCAAGTTCAAACCCACCTAAACCTACTCAACCCACACCCAATCCAAATAACAAGCCACAATAATAGCCTGCATACCCTGCTGACTCAAATCAATTCCCTGCATATGTTGTGAGTGTCAGTTACATCCACTTGCATTCATAAACTACTTTACCAGCCCCTTCCAATCCCATTATCACTGAGCTTCCTATAGAAGAGGAGCCTCTAGATGATTCCATTCAGCCAAGTGCACCTAAAAATCTTGAAAAAAGAGGATACAACTTTTGACATCCTGGATCAGTTGAAGCATATATGTGTCCAGATACCTCTATTTCAATCTATAAAAGATGTCCCAATTTATGGCAAGGAAAGCAAGGAAGCATGCCTCAAGAAGCCAAGTAGGAAGAAGAAAGACCCCACTATAGTTCATGTAGTGGGACAACTAGCTGACATCATGTTGGGAAAAGTGACTATCCCCAAGTACAATGACCCAGGTAGTCTTGTGGTAGCAGTTGTTATAAACTTGATCCAAATTAAGAATGCTCTATTTGATTTAGGGGCAGCAATCAATGTAATGACCAAGGACATCCTGCAGCAACTAAACGTTGCAAGCATGAGATCTACTCCTATTGTCCTACAACTTGCTGATAGTTCTACTGTTAAGCTTGATGGTATAGTGGAAGATCTTGTGGTAGTTTTTGATTCCTAGGAGTACCTAGTAGACTTCATGATTCTTTCTCCTAAAGCTACATTAGGTAGGTATCCCATCATTCTTGGAAGACCATGGTTAGCAACTGCAGATGCATATACTGGATTTCGGTCAGGTGACATGACCATTTCAGATGGGAAGAGCACTAAAATTTTTGTTCTTTATCCTCCTACTTAGCCATCTCATGATGAGGATGATCCTGTATGGCCACATGTTGGTGAAGAGGCCAAGGAAGTTAATTTTGTGGCATAGCTTATGATGTTAGGTAGAAGCTCCTTCATGCAGCTTCAAGATGATGATGAAGTATTGGTTAATATCATTCAGAATCATTGTGAAGTGGAGGAAGCATCATCTTCTCATTCTTCTATTTTAGTCAAGACACTTATGCCTGCTCTTCTTGTAGCCATTGTTCTTACAGACGTTCTTCCTATAGCCACTCTTCTTGCAGACAAAATTCTTGCAACAATAGGTAAGACCCATACATTGTTGCCATATGAACTCAAGGTACCATGCATTAATGAATTAGCCATGATAGAGTTGACTACACAAGTATAGGTCTCAGAGGGAAGATATCTGAATGTTAACAACTTGAGTGAAGAACAACAATTGTTATTAGAAAACTTGTTAAGGACCCATCAACATACATTTATGTGGGATCATCATGATATGAATGGATTGGACCCTAAACTTTGTACACACAGAATATACATCAGAGATGATTTCACCCCAGTAAGATAGCCACAAAGAAGAATTAACCTTGCACTAAGAGAAATTGTAAAAGGGGAGTTGTAGAAATTGCTAGATGTAGGATTTATCTACCCCATTTCGGCTAGCCAATGGGTGTCTCCATTAGTGATTGTGCCTAAGAAAGAAGGGAAATGGTGAGTTTGTGTTGATTACAGGGAATTTAATGCTTCCACCAAGAAGGACCATTTTCCCTTACCCTTCATAGATCAGGTGTTGGACACACTTGTAGGAAAGCAATAGTTTTCTTTTCTAGATGGATTCAATGGCTACAACCAGATTTAGATTGCACCAAAGGACTAGGAGAAAACCACCTTTACTTGTCCATGGGGGACATATGCCTACTCTATACTCCCATTTGGCTTATGCAATGCACCTGCAACCTTTCAGAGGGCAGTCATTAGCATATTTTCATATATCTCTCTTGACTGCATGGAAATTTACATGGATGACTTTACCACTTATGGTGTTGATTTTAATCAAGCATTGGAAAATCTCAGGAGAGTCCTACAAATATGTGAATACCAAAAATTGTCCTTAAACAGTGAAAAGTGCTTCATGATGATGCAGGAAGGTGTAGTCCTTAGCCACTGCATCTTCCACAAAGGAATTCAATTAGATCCTGCAAAGATTGAGGTGATCACAATTTTTCCCACACCAACAAAACAGAAGGATGTTAGGAGTTTCTTGGGTCATGCAGGATATTATAGGAATTTCATCAAGGATTTCAGCAAGATAGCAACACCATTGTATACTCTCCTCATTAAAGATGTTGAATTCCAATGGATTAAAGCTTGTGACAAGGCACTTTTGATTTGAAGGCGAATTTGACTCATGCTCCTGTACTCAAAGGACCTAATTGTGAGCTTTCTTTCCACATCCATATTGATGTATTAGATTATTCCATAAGATTAGTCTTAGGACAGAAAGAATGAGATATTGAAAATGCCATTTATTTTGTTAGCAAAAATTTACAAGGAGTTGAATTCAATTATACATTGACAAAGAAAGAAATGTTGGCAGTGATCTATGCCCTGAATAAATTCAGGCATTATATAAAAGGTTACCAAATCTCTGTGCACACTGATCATGTAGCCATTAGGTATCTCATGAA
Source organism: Sequoia sempervirens (assembly GCA_007258455.2). Classification (NCBI taxonomy): domain Eukaryota; kingdom Viridiplantae; phylum Streptophyta; class Pinopsida; order Cupressales; family Cupressaceae; genus Sequoia; species Sequoia sempervirens. The sequence continues at coordinate 7,197 of VDFB02186036.1, forward strand.
CAAACCTTTGATCTCTAGTAGGCTAGAAAGATGGTTATTGTTGATGCAAGAGTTTGACATAACCATTGTGGATAAGCTAGGGAAGGCCAATGTTGTTGCAGATTTTCTTTCAAGGTTGAATACATCAAGGGATAATCAAGCCATAGATGACTCTTTTCCGGATGAGCATCTATTCTCCATCAGTGTACAAACACCCTAGTATGCTGACATAGCTAATTAACTGGTCATAGGTAGAGTTCTTCCTCACTTCTATCCAAAAGAGAGAATGCCACTCATTGAAAAATCTTTTCCTTTCTCATGGATTGTTGGATGTTTGTTTTTATATAGGACCAAACCATGTCACGAGGAGATGTGTGAGAGAAGATGAAATATATGACATTTTTCATGCATGTCACAATGAACCATGTGGAGGATATTTTGCAGCCAAGAGGACAACAATGAAGATTTTGAACACAGGGTATTATTGGTCAACACTCCATAAGGATGCAGGAAGGTATACAAGAAAATGTGATAGATGCCAAAGAATGGGTAGGCCAGCCAAATCTGATGAGATGCCACTTTACCCTTAGGTAGTAATCACTCCCTTTGACAAGTGGGGATTGGATTTTGTGGGACCCATTGACCCTCCATCAAATGATAAGTCTTATATCTTGGTATGCACTAATTATGTAACAAAGTGGGTAGAAGTTAAAGCCATGAAGCATGCACAGGACAAGAAAGTTGCAGAATTTCTTTATGAGGAGATTTTCACAAGGTATGGAGTTTCATGAGAGATAGTGACTGATCAAGGGGCCCAATTCACATTAACCCTTGTTGCAACATTAGTCAATGAGTACAACATAAGGCACATAAATTCTACTCCTTATCACCTCCAGGCCAATGGCCAAGTTGAGGTGACCAACAGAGAAATCGAAGCCATTTTGACCAAAACAGTAGCTACCCACAAAAAGGATTGGGAAAAAATATTGCCAAAAGTTGTTTGGGCCTATAGAACTACCCGGAAAACAACTACAGGCTTCACTCCATTTGAATTGTTGTATGGAAAAACAACCATGATGCCCATTGAATTTGAACATAAGACTCTTAGGACCATAGTAGATTTGGGGATAGATATTTATGAGGCATAGAAAGAAAGAATCATGCAACAAAATGCTTTGGATGAGATGAGGATAGCATCCCTACAGCACACAGAGGTAGTGAAGAATCAGAGAATCAAGTGGCATGAAAAATTCATCAAGGACAAGAAATTCCAACTAGGAGGTTGGGCCCTACTCTATGACTCAAGATATGAGGACAATGTAGGAAAATTGCAAACAAGGTGGCTAGGACCATATGAAGTTGTTGAGGTATTTCCTAATGGTGTTGTACAACTCATTACTATTGAACTAGTTAGATTTAGGCTGCTTGTCAATGGTCATCGCCTCAGATTGTACCACAAGCCAAATTCCAAGGAGGAGTTACTGCAACAATTTACTTAGCATGTAGCATTTGAGCTTCTTGCAGCTGAAGAAAGTGGACCTAGTGTCCCCCTTCTAGATAATTAAGGTATGTACTTGTCATAATAAAGACTTCCACTTATGTGGGAGTCCATTTATTCACCCATCTGCCCACCCACCCATCCATTTCCACTTTTCTCTCTCTTCCATCATTTTACTCCACCTCATTCCACCTCATCTTCATTAATTGCTCATCTTATTTCTTTAAAAGGTGGAGCGGTACTTTCTCCACAATCTTTGCAACAAATCCTCCACACATTTAGGTACGTACGCATTAATTTCTATATCTTAATTATCTTTAAGTGCATTCATTTAATTGTTGTACGCTAGTATGGATGTTCACTAAAGCATGCTAATATTCCCTACCCTGTCAAATCATCATTCTGCATGTGTGGACACATGCCCAAATTTAGGTTGGTGGGGGGAAGAAAAATATGTGAATATTTTTCCCACGTGTCATCCCATGCTGGTCTACGTCAGCAAAAATTTAAATTGAGCTGATTTGAAATCTGAGTAAGAGGACGACTCACATGTGTGAGGTGATACCAACTGCTGCTTCCATTTCTCTTCATTATAGCTTTCTTTTAATACTCTTTCCTTGCCATTATTGATCTTTTCATACCTCAAACTATGTTGCAAACAAAAGGTAAGTTAGAAAAGGAAAATTCAATTGGCATTGGCATTGGAAAGTTAGCAAGTGTTGAAATTTGATTTTTAGACAGAATTGCAAGAAGGAAACCATAGAGCGTTTGTTTGATTGCAGACAATGGGAGGTGGGTTAATTCGAAATGAACCCATGATGCATGATGTATTACTGAAGGATGCACCCTACCTCGCTAAATTCAGAAACTGCGGATGGATTGACCTCTTCCTGAAGCTGAATGATTTTGATGAAGGCATTGCGCTTGAGTTTTCTTAGACATTGTTTGAAGGGAAGGCCACGGTAAAAGGGATGGAAGTCATAGCAACTGAAGACAGAACTGTAGAAGTTACAAAGTTACCTATTGATGGTGAAAATTACCCTACTTCTAGAGATGCCAGATTAGCTAGGGTTGAATTTACAGAGCCGAATGACCCTCCATTGAGTATAGATAAACAGGGTGCAAAGAGAATGTCTTTATCCAAGCCATGGAAGTAGATAGTCATTTATGTCATCAAATACATCACTTGTGAAGTTTTCCAGTTGAATTTACATTTTGTGTACTTAAAGCTTTTGCATCATATGAGGAACGGAAGGAGGATGAATGTGTCGAATGTATTATACAACCTTCTCTCAATCATGGTGGCTAAGACTCAAAAAGGTAGTGACAATTATGTTTCCCGCCATTTTCTAATTAAATTTCTAGTTGAGAAGTCTCTACACGATGTGTCTGGAATGACCTGGGAAGAATTCATAAAAATTGATCAAATTAGACTTAAGCATTTGCAACCTAGGGTTTTGCCTCAACCTTGTAGGTCTAGAAAGAGATTGAGCATGACTGAAGCCATTCTTGGTGCTTCAACCTCTAGTGCAGGCCCTAGTATAAACCCCCTTGGAGCAGAAGAAACCATATAAATTAGTTCTTCTGAAAAAAAGCACTCAAAAAAGGAAAGTTTTTCCCCTGACTCTGAAAGGCCAAAAGGCAGCTGCAAAAAAAGAGGCACCAAGCTCTAAGAAGAGAAAGGTTGACACTGTTCATCCTACAACCAAAGAAAAACACAAGAGCCCCCCTAGGAAAGCAAGACTAGCCGGGCCAACCTTGGTATGCCTCTGTAGAAAATCCCTAAGTCTAGAGAAGTATCACAAGAGGACATAGAAGCTCCAATGGGGCAAGAGAATTTCGAGGAGGAAGATATATTCAAGGCAGTAGCAAACATAACATTGGATGATCTTGCCAATATTGCATAACAAGTTGAAAATCAAGAATTTGAGGAAAATCAGGATTTCCTATAGCAAGAGGTCCTGCAACAAAAGCTAGAATAGGAGTAGGAGTCCCTACAACAACAACCCAAATTGGGAGAACAATCAGTACCCCTACAACCAGAATTGATGGGATAGCCTAAATCCTTGTAGTTAGCATTAGTGCCAGAGAAGATGCTACTAGGAATACATAACCCCCCTGATTTTTCAATGCACCAAGTAGCCATGCATTTATGGAAAGAGATACAAAGAAGAGAAGAGGAATGGAAGGAGGAAAAACACAAATTGAAGAAGGAAATTCAAAAGAGAGATGAGGAAATTGAAGATAAAGATGCAAAAATTGCCACCCCGAAGAAGAAGGTGGATGATATGGCAGCCTTGGTACCACAAATTTTGGAATGTCGGACCCCTCCAAGGGTCTATGCTCTGCATTTGAAGGAGAAATATCTCTCTTTTAGACTGGAAATAATTTTCTCATGTTTGAACCCTTCTATTGAGACCCCTATTGAATTTTTCAATGCTTATCGGATTGCTTCCCTTGAAATGAAGAATTTGTTGTGTGAGTTTTATTTACATAATTATGCTATAACTCAAGACCGCGATTGGAATCTGTTGTTGTATGTTGGGGATGTTCAATTAAGGGCATTTATGTCTTGGGTGCAAAATGAGATTAGTTGGGGACAACAATATGGGGCTTACAAGCAATTGGAATCCAACATCCCCTTGTCCATTAAGGCTGAATCAAGGAATCCAAGGGATATTTTTAGGGAATGGCACATAATTTTTTTTAGACCTAGCTATGGTAATAGGATTATGCCTTGGATAGAAGTAGTTTATAGTGAGTATGAGGCAAATAAAACAGTAAAAGAGGAAACTGTGAAAAGATACCTCTCATAGAGATGGAATAGCCTAACTAATGATCTCAAGCAAGCTGAGCCTCATTCCATCTAGAACTATGCAACAATTCTTAAAAGGATTGATAGATATATTCACATTGGAAGGACAAAGGGGTGATTCTAGCTTCCCTTGACCTTTCAGCCACCCATCCTAATGTGGCCTATACCAAACTTCAGGTTCTACCAATATGATATTGTTGCAGAGAGACAAAGATGGAGCAGATTGGGAGGATTCTATTGGGATCTTGATTCACACACAACACACTCTGATGTGGTACATTTGTCAGTTGCAGATTTTAGAGCATTAACCAAGCAAAAGAACAACCCTTCCCCTACTGGAGGACTAGAAAAATCTTAGGTTGGGGGGAGTGATGACTCTAAAATATGGTCTATTTTTGGGTAGAATTTATGGTTTATTTGTTGAAGTTACCATGGACTTTGACATTAAGTGTTGATACTTTTATAATATTTCCTCAAACTATAGACATTGGGCTTAATCTTATTTCTACAAACCTTTAATGATAATGGCATGATTATATGGACTGTCTATATTAATTTTGCAAGTGGTTAATGAATGTTCCTTAAGGTGGTTATAGATATGCATTTATTGTGCGTGTTAACATTTCCATGCAAATTTAATTTGAGGATGCTAAGTTGAGGAAGACACCGCTAGCTAGGCATGCACTATAACGTCCAACAAAGGAATCGCTCAAAGGTCAAAGGAGGTTGACAGTAGAAGATTCCTCATGCAAATAAAATGTAACCATCTTTTAGTGGACTTTAATGCTAGTTGAGCAGATGCAGGAATTATTGTTGTGCTAAATTTGTGTTTGGACCTACCTGTCTGACCAGATTCCATGCACGTGTAACCGCCGCCACCCCACTTTCTCTTTTTTCCCTAAGTGGCATCCTCCCAGTTCGTGGAGTTGAATATCTTGTTTATTTGGTAATATAAATAAAGATTTGATGCTCCTTCTCTAGAAGGTTGCACGATTGGATATTGTACTTGCATTCCTGAGCTTTCAACAATGCATACATACTTTTGTACTCATGATTTACAGTGAATAAAATGAAGTTTTGAGTTTGAGCATCTGAGTTCTCATTAGTTTAGAGGATACTTATCCAAGGGGGCCCACTTGGTGAGTAATATGTCTTTTAGTTTAGTATTATTTTATGTTCAGTAACTAGTTAAAAATCTTGCACCGATTGTTCCTACAACCACTAGAATTCCATTCTATGACTGTTCCTGCAACCAAAGCAGACAAAGTAGTGCCTTGTTTGTTTTCTCATATTTTCATTCCTATTATGCATTTTAGCTTGGTAGTTGTTCATTGATGAGTAGCATCTATGTTATTCCCTTATAAGCAAGTTACTTTTAGTATTGTGTGTTCCTTAGCTGTAGAATGAAAATGGCTACTTTGGGTTCCTAGTGCACATACTATGCTAACCCATTTCAAGTTCATGTCCCTGGTTTGACAAGTTAAATGCACCTTCATGATGATTGAAATAGATGTCCAATCTCTGAATCACAGCTGTAATGGCCTAGTTGTTGAATCATTGTAGGAGGCTGACATGACCCTCAACCATAATCCTTCAACCATATACCCTCAAACCTATACCCTAAACCCTAAACCCTCTACCCTCAACCCTAAACCCTCAACCCTAAAGCCTCAACCCTCAACCCTTAAACCCTAATCCCTCAACCTCTATATCCTCTACCCTATACATTGGACCCTCTACCCTAATCCATCAACCCTATACCCTCAATCCTCTACCCTCAACCTTAAATCATCAACCCTCAACCCTTAAACCCTAAACCCTTAAACCCTCTACCATCTACCCTATACATTAAACCCTCAACCCTCAATTATCAACCCTCAACCCTTAATCCCTCAACCCTCAACCCTCAACCTCTATACCCTATACCCTATACATTGGACCCTTAAGCTAATCCTTCAACCATATACCCTCAAACCTATACCCTCTACCCTCTACCCTCTACCCTCAACCCTAAACCCTTTGACCCTAAACTCTTAAAACTTCTACCCTCTACCCTCTACCCTCAATCCTAATCCCTCAATGCTATACCCTCAACCTAATACCCTAAATCATCAACCCTATAGGTCCTCCACCCTAATCCCTCAACGCATATCCCTTTCTCTCTATCTATACATCCTCTCTCTCCATCCCTCTCTCCTACCCTCTCTAATTGTATATATCTACCCTCCCCCTCTTTCTACGTACCTCTTGCTCAATCAATCCCTACCACTCTCTCTTGCTCCCTCTATTTATCTCTCTCTATCTCCCTCCCACTGTCTCTCCATCATTTGGCTTGTTTAAAAAAATGGGTCCGAGAAATGGGGTCTCCTAGTGATTTACATCATCAGGAGACCCCATTTCTTGGACCCATTTTTTCAAACAGGCTACTACAACCAATTTCATCGAATTGGCAAGCCAGCAGGCCCACTAGGTTGCCAATTCGGTGAAATCGGCAACCTAACTTGCCTTGTTTGAAAAAATAGGTCAAATAAATGGGGTGTCCCGGTGATTTAAATCACTGGGAGACCCCATTTCTTAGACCCATTTTTTCAAACAGCCACTACATTTCCCATTTCATCGAATTGGCAAGCCAGTGGGCCCACTAGCTTGGAAATTCGGTGAAATTGGCAACCTAATTTGCTTGTTTGAAAAAAAGGGTCCAAGAAATAGGGTCTCCCGGTGATGTAAATCACCAAGAGACCCCATTTCTTGGACCCATTTTTTCAAACGGGCCACTACATTCCCAATTTCATCGAATTGGCAAGCTAGGGCAGAGGGTTTAAGGGTTAAGGGTTAAGGGTGGAGGGGAGATAGATAAGAGTGAGTGAGAGAGACTTGAGAGAGGGAGAGGGGGTAGAAGGGAGAGAATTGAAAGAGATAGAGGGTTTCGGGTTAAGAGTAGAGGGTTTCGGGTTTAAGGGTTTT
>VDFB02186037.1:0-51250 GCA_007258455.2 Sequoia sempervirens
ATGTCATTTTGTAAATTGTAATTACACCAAGTCAAAGATGTAATATTTTCAAAACAAATTACACTTTGACTTTGGTCAAAATTAGGTGAGATCTCCTAAAATCGCCCACCTAACTTTCCCTGATTTTCTCAATCTCTTTCCTAATTTTGCTCATCCCTCTTTCTATATAATGTGAGGGATTTTCATTGTAAATTTATCCTTTAGTGTTTTGCAATGAAGTGTTGCCCTTTTTGAAGCAAATTTGTGAAACTTTGCGTTCATGCTTTGTGAATGAGATTCGATTAATAAAGAAAAGGATTGCAAGCCAAACTTTGCGTTGGATTCGATACTTTTGTGAGTTGATCTTATTTGGTAGTGATTAGTTTGAAGAATCTGAAGGACTCTAAGTAGTTTATGTAAACTTTGTGTTACATTTATTATTTAGATTGTATTTGTATTTTTGTTTATCATTTGTTGAATGATCTACAAGACTTTGTGCTTGTAATCATTCATGCTCTTGCATGTTCTCGTTGGAATGATCTACAAGACTTTGTGCTTGTAATTATTCATACTTTTGATACTTTCGTCGGCATCACAAGACTTGTGCTCTGTAATCGCTCGCGCTATTGGATAATATACATGATTCGCCAAGACTTTGTGCTTGTAATCGCTCATGCCGCTCGAAGAATTGTTGGCGCCTTAAGAAGACTTGTGCTTCTAACGAAGCAAACGGGTAATGCCTACACGTATCCAACACCGACAAGCTACTTTAATGGAACGACTTTGTGCCTTCGTGAGCTTCCCCTTTTTACTTTATTTTGTTTGTTATTAATCACTTCTGGTATCTCTACGCTTCGCTTTGACGAGATAGAGATATTGGTATTATGCTAGTTGTTAGTTTAAGGTTATTAAGAATTGTAAACTTCCAACGGTGAAGCATTGTAAACATCTTCTCTGAAAAAAGAGAGAAGGATGAATGTAACACAGCCCCCCCACTCCGTGAATTGCGTGTACATTTTGTAATTATTGTTTGATTTACTATCGCTTCTGTTAGCAGTAAGAAGGGCACCTCCCCTTTCCGAGAGGAGAGATTCACATCTCACATAGCTGTGGCTGAAATTCAAGTTGTGTAATCTATCGAAAAGCTGATTACATAATTTTCACCCAATGTTTTTTGGCGACTCTACTGGGGAACCTACATACGCAATCTGAGCCTCACGCTTCGATTGAAGTAGATAAGTTTCCTTTTTCTTGCTGTTCTTTTGTATATTGTTAACTCTGTAACACCCTTTGTATTCAGATCTACATTCTGGCGGACCGAATATATACAAGAGGATTGAGGGCTCAAGGAATAACAGATCCACTCTTTGAAGAGTTGTTGCAACGTGACTTTCCATTTACTCTTCCACGAGCAAGGTCACCACTGCAACGGGCTATAAGCTTCCCTCCACGTAGCCAAAGATCTCCGATCCCAAGTGTTTGGTTAGTTTATCGCAGACGTCCTGTTCAAGTACCTATCGCGCAACCAGTCATGGCCGCACCACCTACAAGACCATGGGGAAATGCTTTTGGTCCCCTCCGTTTGACTCCACCTTTACACGAACTACCACGTGTATCCAGGAAGCATCTTCCGAAATTTCAAGGTGATGGCAAACAACACCCCGATGAGCACATATCCGCATTCTACATAGTATGCGGCGTTCTTGGCATTGAGCACGAAGATGTATCTGTAAGATTGTTCATTGAATCCCTTCAAGGGGTTGCAGCCGAATGGTTCTTTACTCTTCCCAATGCTTCCGTCACCAATTGGGCCACTCTTCGCACTAAATTTGAAGAAAGATTTAAGCCTGCTGAAGATTCACATGCTTTATTGGCGCAACTCACCACCATGCGTAAAGAAGCTCATGAGCCTATGCGCGAGTTTGTGGCGAAATTCAATAAGTTGGTGACACGGATCCCAAATGATGCTAAACCAACAGATCATAACTTGAAGTGCTTCTTCATCAACACTCAACTACCTAAGGTGAGTTTCTACTTGCGTAGGGAAAATCTTGTTAACGTTGAAGCAGCCCGACAATTGGCTACCAGTCTGGAGGATGACATGATCCTCGCTGGAGAAATCAGGACGGGGACTAATGGAAATAAGAGGATGCAAGCCTCAGGATCTTCAGCATCCAATGTTAGTACCCCCACTGCCAGCTCAAATTTCACAGATCCCATGATCCAAAGGTTTGCAAATGAAGTTTTGTCTCTTAAGAAGCAAGTGTCAAACAACAACAATGGTAACAACTACAAGGATGTTCCTAGGAGGACTTTCCCTAACTATGCTGGCAACAAAAATCAGAACCGTCTTCCAGCACCTCCAGGATGACTTGCTCTTGAAGCCCCGCCTGCTAACAATGCCGCCGGGTACTATGAGACTGAACAAGATGATTATGCTCAGCCCGAATATCCTGAAGAAGAAAATGCCAATCTCTTCCAAGAAGAAGAAACTGAATCGGCTGGCGACTCCAAGATTAGCTATTTGCAAATGATGGAAGAAGAAGAAGAAGAAGACGACTTGGTGACTGACACTTACGCTGTTTTTACAAAAAAACTTAAATTCCTCAAAAAACATAAATTTAATGCAAAATATAGTTACACAACAAATCAAATGAGTTTGTAGAATGTTGGGAAAGTGTTTTCTATTAGATTTGAATTAAAAAGAGTAAAAATATAACATCAACATGCGAATGTAGTAGTTAGTAATATGATATGTATAATAATGATTGAAAATCATCATAAAATGCTTACAATTCCATGCAAGTTACAACAATTTATAATTTTCTCTTAGGGCTCCTACTCCTTGTAGTTGATTCCAGATCAACCTTGAACTCGAAGGTAATGTCTCCTTAGGCTCAACATCATCATCAACCATGATGTTATCTAGTCCAACATCTTGATGCAAGAGCATTTGGGTCCATAGGCAATCTTGCATCAATACAAAATATTTCCTTTAAGTTCAGTTGCTTTTGTTTTCCTTGTTTTTGTTTGGTTTGTTACCCTAGTAAGATTTTTTTTCAAAAATAAGTTTGGAAATATGATGATGTCACCTTGTAGAAGAGCTTAATGGGTATTTGCAGGTCAAATTTGATGAAGATTTGACAAAAAATGGCTATGGCTTTGTGAAGTTTTAGACTATTGTTGGTTGCGGGGTGTTGGGCCACAACAAAACTTTTGCGGAGGATTATTAGTGAATTGGAACTTGTTTCGGTCAAATGCTTTGCCCATTTTGATAAGCTTTTCCGCATTGCATGAATATGGTGATTGAGTGGTTTGCAGAGGTTTCTAAGTGAATCGAAGCTTGTTTTGGAAAATTGTTTTGCCGGTTCTAATAACTTTCCCTGCACATTGGATTCTTCTGCACAGCAGAAACTATGACGTCATTTGCCTCTACGAGAATCTCATGTGCATCTGGAAGTTTGCGGGTACCTTGTAGCCATTGAAATTTGTGAGTAAACGCGAGTGAACTAAATTGCATGAATATGGTGATCGAGTGATTTGCAGAGATTTCTAAGTGAATCGAAGCTTGTTGTGTTAAATTGTTTTGCCGGTTCTGATAACTTTCCTCGCACATTGGATTTTTTCGCATAGCAGAAAGTAGAAACTATGACATCATCTGCCTTTGTGAATCTCATGTGCATCTGGAAGTTTGCGGGTATCTTGTAGCCATTGAAATTTGTGAGTAAATGTGAGTGAACTAAACCCTTAATAGTTTATTGAATTGATTTCAATGAATAGCTCCACCGATGACATCAACATGATGCCCAATGACATCAGGGTGTATGGATTGTGAGAAATTATTGGCTGACTTAACTTGAGCAGGATTTCATGTTTGAACTTGTCAATTGTGGATTTTTACCTTGCTATTGCATTTGTGGGTTTCCTGCTTGCAGTTGCACTTGCGGGTTTTCAATTTGCTACTGAAATTTGGCATTTCTGTAGTGATTGGTTTTTTGTAATTGCCAAGAGTGATTTTGATTTGTCTTTTGAGCCATTGATGGATAAAGGGAAGAGGAAGGCATACATTTGGGGATCTTTTTGGGAAATTGCAGAGTGGTGACAAAGATAAAAAAATGGTTTGATTGTACTCTTGTAGTGAATTTCACTTCTAGATATTAGAGTTTCAATTTCATTGTAATTGAACATTTGAATTCGCGTTGAACTTCGCGTTGAACTTTGGATTTGGTTGCATGATTGGGAAATTCAATAGGATTCCCTAATCTCGACTACATAACATCTTCTTTTGTGTTTGCTGCACCATCCTCTACTTGCCTCTCAAAATCAACAATCTCGTTGTCTTTTAACATTGGGTCCTTATCCTACGGAATCTAGTCACTACATGGATCAATGTCATTGAAGTCAATTGGCTGATGACTAGCTGATCTCTCCCATCTTTTTTGAGCAAAGGAAAAGGTTTATTTCATGAAGACGAGGTCATTTGGGGACTTTTGTTTCAACTTTATGCACATTTCATGTGAATGGCATCAAATAAGCTCTAGTTGTGCTCACATATAGAAGTGCTACAAGGTTGGGACAAAATTTAGAAGGCTAGCTTTTGAAGGTTTAGAGTTTTCTACCTTGTTGATGTGTTTTTCGTGACCGCACCAACACAGAATAAAGTTCACCAACGGCTACACTATCCTCTCTTGAAGAAAATCTCTTGCATGCTAAGATTGCTAGAAAGATCATGCATTCAACTCCAAGGTTCCTTCATGCAGTGGGTAGTCTTAGTTGGCTTGATGTGATTTGCTAGTATTTCAAGGGGACTTACAAAATTGTTCAACAGCGGAGAAAGGAATTTTGAATGCTCAAAAGGTTTGTCTATAAAGCTCTTGTTTCCTTAACTAACCAAAAAGTACTGAATTGAAATGGTTGCGGGGATAGAAGATGCTATGAACCAATCTACGTGTGGGACATGGAGATCAATTTTCACAAGCCTCAACCAGATTCCGCTTTGCCTCACTTCAGATAGTTTCCACAGAACCGATGCAATCTTCAAGGGGAGTAACTAAAGATATTCAGATTACCATTCAACAATGAAGACACCATCACGACGACGCATACCAACATGAAGATCATAATCGAAGTTAAGTCCACAAGTTTCTAGTTGAACACGCAAGGCGAACTCACCATCAGGGAGCCCACTAGTGGTATGGATAGACGAAGTTTGCTCAAATTGAAGACCACATTCCACAATTACTATCTACTACTTGCATGAAATGAAATTTACTCTTCTTTAAGGTACTACTCGAATCAAAAGGACGAAGAAACCTTGCTAGCTACTCACAACAAAAGACGAGATCATCATCAATGAAAACTCTTTTTATTGAGAGAGTGTTCACAACAATTTCTTACAAAGTTTTCAAAGGAAAAACTTTCCTTCTTCAAACTACACTATCAATCTATACTAAGCTATCTCTAAGTTGTCTCTCTATCTTCCTATCTCTACTCTAATCTCTACTGTCTAATGAATTACAAATGAGGGGGGATGCCCCTTTTATAGATGGCCTAGTCCAATGGACGGCTTAGATTACAATTACATGGATGGCTCAGATTGAGCCACATAAGCCCTAATCCTAAAAAACGCCACCAAGAAGAGTGGAGTGATAAATGAGCAATTAATGTCCACCATCTTCTAGAAAATTCTCGTTTGTAAACGCATTCACATTGTTCTTCTTCCTGACTGCAAACTGGATGAGTCTGATCATTGTGGCTTCAACTTCTTGAAAGGGTATGGCAGGCACGTTCTCGATCTGACTCCAAATCATTTCTTCATCCTCATCTTGAAGGATTCTCCAATCTTGGACTCGACTCGTTCTCCTTTGCCACTCGCCTTGGTGTTGGTGTTCACCCTGCAAAACAAGCAAGAGAAGAGCATTAGAACACTTCATAATATAAATTCACCTCACTTACCTGATTTTCATGCTTTGACTTCCAAGGTCTGAGTGATCTCTGGATCTGATAGGGTTCATCACTTTTCTCTAGCAAACTTTGCCTTTTTCATAGCCTTTCAACACCTGTGCATTTAGGGACGTATGTCTGGAGTTTGTGCCTTAGAAATTTCTCCACCTTGACGGCGCATTTGGAAACTTGATGCTTGAGTTTCACTTCATCTGCAAATTTTTCGTGCCTAAGACAAACTTCATTTCCTGCTTGTGAGCGTGTTTCGGCTGATCAACATTTTTCAACATAATTTATCCTTCTGCTGATAACAGACTTAGGCATTTTCATATTTTATTCCTCTGCCTTAGAAATTTTTTATTTTGTTTGGAAAATTTTATTACTCAGGCGCCTTAGTAAAATCTCCATCTTAAAGTCTCAGGCAAGGCGTGAAAATTTTTAAAATCATCTCCTTGTCGAAGATATTCGGTACCCAGAAGAAAATTCCCTTCAGAAAGCATCAAATTCATGGGTCTACAAACGAGGGGTTGATTTAATTTTTGAATTTTAACCTTAGAAAAATATTTTGCCATCAAATTTATCTTCATTCTTCATCTCTGGGCGTATTTTCTTGCTTTGTCTTGACAATCCTCTTCAATCTCATGAAGCTGGAGTATTCTGACTCATCCTTGCCAATTTTATCCATGCCTTAGTGAATTTCATCACCTCACTCAAGCCTGGGCGTATTTTCCCTTAGAGGTGGAATTTTGTGCCTTAGAAAATTTTTATTATCTCCATGAGCATGGGCGCATATAGGGGGTCTAGGAGGAACTTTGAACACTTAGCATTTTGCCTTCGACATTTCTCTCCCATTCATTCTCCAGTCATGGCGCATTTCACTTGGGGTGGAGGAATTTCAACAACACTTAGCACATCACCTTCAATACCCTTGGGCGCATTTAGCATGTTTAGGAGGAATTTCAACAATATTCAACATACTTCCTAGAGCCATCTTGAACTTGGGCGCATATTGCATGTCTAGGAGGAATTAATGCCTTAGCCCATGTCTTAACCTCACCTTGCACTTGGGCGCATTTTGCATACTGAGGAGGATTTAACTTCCAACGCCTTAGAACTTGTCTTGACTTCACCTCCAACATGGGCGCATTTTGAGGGTCAAGGAGGATTTCACACTTTGCCTTTTTCCTAGCTCATTTGGACGCATTTAGCAAGTCAAGGAGGAATTTACAACACTTAACCATTTTTCTTGATGCCTCTTTCACCTTCAACATGTTTGGGCACATTTGAGGGGGTCTGCAGGAAGTTTCATGCCTTAGCTTATTTTCCATCACCTTCTTTGACATGAGGGCGCATATAGGGGTAGGAGGAGGAACTTAAACACTTAACCTTTTCAGCGTCCTTCAAAGCAAGATGAGATGGGCACATTTGGGACCCCAAGGAGGATTTAACTTTGACTTATGTCTTCATGAAGTGTGGGCCCATTTGGGGGTAGGGGCAGGAATTATCAATGACTTAGAAAAATTTCATAGCTTCTTCTCCTTGAGGGCTCATTTGAGGGGGTGAGCAGGAATTTCAACACTTGAAATTTTTTTTCATCCTCCTGCCAGTCTCATCTTGGGCGCATTTCACAGGGGGTGAAGGAACTTTTTCAGACTTAGACATTTCTCTGGCTTGCTCGCTCATGTTTTACTATATTTAGTAAGCCCTCTGATTTTCATACCTCTGAAGCTTAGATTGATCTGAAATTTCAACCACAGGATCTTCATGACCAAGTTGATCTGTTCATACTGCCATCTCGTGCTGACTTGCTACTTATAGCATGTTTCTGGAGGTGTTTTACTATTTATAGTAAGTGCTTGATTTCAGGACTTCCACAACTCCGTTCAGCTTGAAATTTGAATGACGTGATCCTCATGGGATAACTTGCCTGTTCACACTAGCGCCTACTGTTGACTTACTATTTATAGCCTGTTTCTGGAGTGTCTTACTATAAATAGTAAGTGCTCCGATTGCCTTCAAATTTTAGCAGTGGATAGCTTGAAAGATACTGATCGCAGTGGGTTACATCGGTTTTTGAAAATTCTGGCGTTTGACCCCTCATTTTGGGTCCTGAAGCTGGAAACCCTAATCTGACTTACATGTCGATCAAATGACCTCCATTTGACCTCGTTTCTGTTGCACTTCGCTCTGTTCGTGATACTGAGGTGCTGGGCAGCTGTTGGAGTGATCTTGCTAAAAATAGTAAGTTCCTGAAAAAGTGACCAACTCTGCTTGCATGTCACATCACTGCGTAGCTCTTGGAAAACCCATAAAGAATAACCTGACATGCGCTGAAAAGTCCCGCATGCAAACCCTAAAAATAGCCTCTGAAGATGGCTCCTGAAAAAGCTCTTGATCCTGGTTTGCATGTTATACCATTGCAAAGCTTTTGAAAAGCCCACAAATAATGTTCAGACATGCGTAGAAAATTCCAACATGCAAACCCTAAAAATAGCCTCCGAAGGCTGAGTTCTGAAAGTTATCATCTCACTTTGCATGTTATATCATCGCGTAGGTCTTAGAAAACCCATAAATAATTTCCAGACATGCGTTGAAAAACTTCGCATGTAAACCCTAAAATCAGTCTCTGAAGGTGAACTTGCTAAAAATAGAAAGTTTTCAGATCTGACTCAAAATTTGCAGACAAGCAGTTTGACGTGTCCTGGATGCAATGTAACGATTAGAATTTCAAAAGGTGCTGAGAGAATGTCCCAAAAATAGTAAGTTGTCAGAATTCAATGGAATTTTGCTGGGAGCCTGCTAGAAGCATGCTGACTACAATGCCAAGCTCAAATTTCAATTTATTCACTCCATTGGACTTCAAATTGGCCGGAAGACTCAAAACCCTAATTCTCAAACCTAGCCAAAATTTCAATCTAGATGGGCACCTCCCTAGAAAGACAGACGAAACAAAAGAGAGACGACAACAAAACAAACCAAAAACCAAGCCAAAAGACCCGAACAAAGCAAAAATTAGGGGGTCCCCATTTGCAATGGGCCGATGTGTGAAAAGGTCACAACATACCTGTTGTGACCTTTTCACACATCACCCCATTCAAAATGGGGACCCCTAATTTCACCCATTCGGTTTTTTGGCTTTGGTTTTGTCTTCATGCCTCTTTTAAGGTTCCGCCTTGGACGTGGTCTGAAGCCAAATGTAAAATTTGCCAAGATCAAAATTAGGGTTTGTACTTTCCTCGGAGTCAAACTAAGTGATAAATTGAAACAGATTAACATTGCCGCCGCAAGATGTCTCAGACTCTCGCCAAATTTCCTCATCAGATTCCACCACTTACTATTTTTAGTAAGTGTGATTCCGTGCTTATCCTTCACGTTTTGAAGTTTTAACAAATACACCGTGACTATAACACATCTAACGCCAATCGGGTAAAATTTGAGTCAAATTGCATAACTTACTATTTTTACAGCTTCAAATTCGGCAAATTTCGGTATATAAGTGTAGTTTTTCGTTGCATGTCCGGAGATTCCTTTGGTTTTCCCCGAGACCTTCGCGATGGTGTGACATGCAGCAAGATAACGACTTTAGAATTCAGCCTTCAGAGTTATTTTAGGGTTTCCATGTTAGGTTTTCTTTGCATGTCAGATATCTCCTTTGTGGTTTTCCAAGAGCTTCGCGATGATGTGACATGCAAACGGAGATGGTAACTCATTTAGGAACTTACTATTTTTAGCAAATGCATCCCGGCAGCCGCTTCCCAGCACTTCAGAATCATGAACTGATCGCAATGCAACAAAAATGAGAACAAACAGAGGTCATTTGATATGCATGCAAGATGAATTAGGGTTTTCAGCTTCGGGACCCAAAAAGAGGGGTAAAAAGTCAGAATTTTCGAAAACCGGTGTATACCACCGCAATCAACGTCTTCCAAGCTATCTACCGATAAAATTTGAGGGCAAACGGAGCACTTACTATTTATAGTAAGTCATTTTGGAAACCGGCTAAAAATAGAAAGTCAGCAGCAGTGTCGACGTCAAGGCAAGTCACGGTGAGGAGCACGTCATTCAAATTTCAAATCAAACGGAGTTGTGGAGGTATCAGAAGGGCAGTTACTATAAATAGCAAACCACCTTCAGAAATGGGCTAAAAATAGCAGCCAACCCGAATAGCAGTGTCAACAGGTTGATGAAGTCGCGAGGATCCAGTGTTCAAAATTTCAAACCAATCTGAGCTTCTGAAGTTTGAAAATCAAGGGACTTACTATTTATAGTAAGGCATGAGAAGCTGGCGAAGACGAAGAAAAATTGGCTAAGTCTGAGACTTCTTTCTGAGAAAATCAAGGGACTTACTATTTAAGTAAGGAATGAAGAAGCAAGACGAAGAAAATTGGCTAAGTCTGAGACTTCATCCTGCACCACCATGAAAATGCGCCCATCTTCAGCTGAAGCCAGAAAAATTTCTAAGGCATAAAGTTTATCCTCTTGCCTGGCAAAATGCGCCCTCTTCACAGACATGATGCAAGAAAATTTCTAAAGTATGAATATCCTCCTGCTTAGCTAAAATGCGCCCAAGGAAAAGTTGGTAGAAAAGTCAATGAGAATTTCTAAAGGTTTCATCCACCTCCTATGGCAAAATGCGCCCTCATGCAAGGTCTCATGTTTGAAAAATTTCTAAGTGTTGAGTTTATCCCTCACACATAGCCAAATGCGCCCACTCTAAGAGTTTGATGAGAAAGTCAAAAGGGTCAATGTACTTCATCTTCCACCACCCTCCATTTGCGCCCTCACAAGCAAGATGCTAGGTGTTCAAATAAAAATTCTCTAAGTATGAAACTCGTCCACCTCACATGGCAATATGCGCCCATCTTAAAAGGAGGTCAACAAGTCAAAGGAGGGGGGCGCTAGAAATGTGTTATTCTCCTCTACATGTTATATGCGCCCAAGTGAGGCCATGTGAAGACAAAACAAAGAAGCTCAAGAGTCCCATTGAAAGGCTTTATTCCTCTCCTCTTGTCATATGTGCCCATCCTTTTCTCATGCTAAAATGCGCCCAAGTGTGTAAGGTGGTGAGTGGAAAGTAAAGTATGCTAGGCGTGGTAAAGTTGAATTTTCCCCTTCAAGTATAATATGCGCCTAGACTTGAGAGATGATAATTGCTAAGGCATGGAAATAAGCTAAATGTGCCCAAAGTGATGGAGGTGTGAAATAAAATACAAGGTGGTGAATAAAATAAAGCATGTTAGGCGTGATATGTGCTTTAAAAAGGAAGATTGTCTAAGTGAAGTTGATAGAATTTTCTCACCACAGGAAAATGAATGAAGTTGAATTAAAATTTCCTAAGGCGAAATTTTCAAAAATGCTAAGTAATTCAAAATTTTCTAAGGCAAAATATTTTCTTAAAGAAAATACGCCTAGACTTTGAGGTGAATTTTCTTCCTGAAGCACGAATGAATTTGCCAGTGATGGAGTCAGAAGATGCTAGCATTGCAGGATGGATTTAAAATTTTTCAAGTCAGAGCAACACAAAATGTTCACAGATGAGAAGAACGAGATTTAATTGATTAAAAAATTATTTTTCCAAGGTTCAAAATTTTCACAGATGACAAGTTCTGGAGAAAATTTTCTTCTGGGTATTGGAGATCTTCGATGAGAAATGGATTTCTATGTCTTTTGCACTTCGCCAACACCTTTCGGATGAGGAATTTAATCGGTGCTTGAATTGTGAAATTTTCCTAAGGGAGAATTTAAAATTTTCTAAGGCGAAGTGAATAAAATGTGTTTTCGAGATAGAATTTTCCAGACAATGAATTCGAAGGGAATTGCCTAGATGATTTTGATTGAGTTCTTCACAGATGAATTTTCCAGAGTGTCAGAGGCGATTAAAATTTAAAATTTGCAAGACAAAACTTCGGCTGGTGAATTAAAATTGATTAAAAGATGAATTTAAATTGAATATTTTCAAAAGTGAATTAAAACATGCCAGTCAAAGTTGAAATTCTAGAAGATTAAGATTCCTGATGTCGAGAGACAAGTGTCAAAAATGCCAGAGGAGGGAAATTTGAATGGAGTAGTGGAAATTTATACACTGGCTAAACTTAGCCTTCTTCTAGAATTCGATTTTCCTATAAGAGCTGAAGATTCATTCATTCTTTTTCACAGCCGAGGAAAATCGAATTTGCTCTAAGTCCAGTGTTGCAGTGAGTTGCTGGGGCTGAAGTTCGAGATTTGTTGAAGGAAGTTGCTGAAGCTAAAGTGTGAATGTGCAAGTGGAAGATTCGATTTGCTGAGTTGAGTATGAAGATTGAGAATTGTTGTGGTTGCAACTGTTGAAGAAGTTCGAATTTGCTTGAAGAAATTTTGTAGCTGAAAGTTATTGAAGAAGTTCGAAATTTGAAGAAGGGAAGTTGCTGAAGCTGCAGTTCAAAGAAGTTCGATTTGTGCTCTGAGATTACTGAAGCTTGAAAAGACCACATTGCTAAAGCTGAATATTGCTAAAGAAGTGCGACTTGAAGCTGGAATGAGTTACTGAAGTCTGCCAATACAAGTGAGAAATTCGATTTAGAGAGAAAGAAAATTAATTTGCTGAAAGTGCGAACTTGCCAATCTGATTTGAAGATTGAAGAAGTACGAATTTGAAAGAGTTCAAATTGCTGATTGAAGTTAGGCGATTTTCTGAAAGTATTGAAGTTGCTACAGCCAGGCTAAGAAATTTGATAAATTTCATTGAAGTTGCTGAAAGTATCAAAGTTGCTGAGACTTTCTAAGTGATTGATAATTCAAAATCTGTTGGAGGAGAAGTTGAGGTTTGCAAACGAGATATAATATTGCAACTTCTTGAAGTCGACTGGCAGCCCTGCAAAACATTTTATTTATTTTTCTAAGTTAATTTGCTAATGGATGTTTATTGTTTTGCAGATGGCTGAGGCAAGAACAACTGGCAAGGACAACAATGGTGCATCTAGGCAAGCTGTTATCAAGAAGCTGAGCAAGCCTTTCATGCCAGAGTCAAAGTTCACTTCAAAGTTGGCCAAGCTTGCTGACACGAATTTGGGCTTTGTCAACTTGGAGACTTTCATGAACAGAATGCTGGGGATTGGTAATCATCAACCTTCAGCCACTTCACAAAACATCATTCGAAGTGGATTATATGTAGTTGCTAGTTTCCCACCAACAATACAGTGCTCGGAGCTGATGATGGAGTGCGCCAACTGCTATGAGAAGGATCACAGATCAATTATGTCACCGGATGGTCAAGTGCTCGCCAACCTCACTCCTTCAGCTATTGGCGAAGCTTTTGGAATCCCAACACACAGGAATATGATTTACAAATCGAGAGAACGTGCTGAGCGAATGTATGCTTTTGCATTCGAGAGATGTACGGAGACGATTAATACTCGCTGGATGAGCAACCCCAAGCCCTCTCGTATGAAGCTGCCAAGGCAAATTATATCAGATGACTTGAAGCAGGAGTATTGTGATCTTATCATGATGCTGAGTAGAGTTGGAGGTTGCCCTCAAGCTTTTATTTTCGAGCCATGGATGTTCTATTACATCAACCTCGTGCTGGAAGGAAAGGATTACGTCAATTGGGCTGCAATGATCAGTGACAATTTGCACGAGCAACTCCTGAGTTTGAGAAGAATGAAGACATTTTATATGGGCTCTTATATCATTTACATGCTAGCCCGTATGACAAAATATAGAGGGATTTCATATAAGGAGCCTGTTGGTTGTGGCTCTCACCAGTTCAAAATTCATGAGGCTTGTTCGCAGTTGCACTTGACAAGTACTACTCATTACAAGCGTGTCAATGACGCCTTGACCATGCACATCACGAGAACACTTCAAGAGCGGATGCATCACAGGATCTCGAGGGAAGCCCAGGAATTAATTGAGAGGTTTGGGTGCTGGTTTATACAATTTCCGAAGTTTTCTTACATAAGGCTGCAAGGATTTTCTTCATATCCATATAGATTGCCTAAGTACCCAACCAACAGAATTTTAATGTTAGAGATATCTAGGCAATTGGTTGCCTACGATAAGATTTAGAAGAAAAAGAAGAAGGGAGGAGTTGACTTCCCAATTGTCATGGGCAATTCAGATGAAGTGTGTCCTTTATTACAGGCAGCTAGAGAAGCCGAGAGCGAGCTTCAATTTTATCACTTTTCCTATCACACCAGTAGACAGCACTATGATCCACATAACAATATCAGATGGGTACTGTCAGAAGAATTTAAACATAAGGCAAACATTGAGGATTATTGGGCTGGTGCATCAGACGAGGCTGAAGTCAGGAAGAGAGTGTTCTCGAGGTTGCCATTGAGTATGATCAGGGAGTGTGAAGCCATCCCAGTACCAGACCAGGTGAGCGAGGACATAAGTGTTCTCCATCCAAATTATGAGGATGTGAGAGATACTCCGCTTCCACTTCCAGATTGGTCAGAACCAGAGATTGCTAATTTGGACACACTTTCCATTCTAGTCTTGACATTTACCAGAGCATGGGTTGATAGGCATGTGAGCAGATTGAAGAGTAGGTTGATTGCATTGACTTACAATTTGATGGAAGATCATAGGACACCCACCACTAGCAGGAAGAAACAAATTACATGAGGTTCAGAATCTCGAAGGAAGGAGCCAGTTCGGCAGGAGCCTGTTCAGTCGGAACCTCCAAGAGTTGTAGTTGAATCACCCACGCCATTGGAGACACGTTCTCCAAGTATACAGGAGGTTTCTTTATTTGCTGATCAAAGGAATGCATTGAATCAGGTGCAAGTAGTACAAGAAGATAATCAGCCACCACGGAGAGTCAATTGGCCAAAGTGTCAACGCACCTAGTAGAGATAACCGGCAGACCGATGAGGGGACTACTACTGACCCTCAGTTTCAGCAAGAGTTAGAGGCGGCTTTAGACGATGATGACATAGTTTCAGGAGATACTCAGCCACTTGAGGCTGATGAGCCTCACCAGAATGATATAGAAGTTGAACAAGTCCATGAAGTAGAGGCACAAGAACAACAGCCCTTTGATATACAATATACAGTACCTGATTGGCTCAAAGATAGGATGAGAAGAAGCCACAGTGAAGAGATCGATCCAACAATTGAGATGGAAGAATTGTTAAACAGGATCAACGCGCCTCCACAAAAGAAGAGAGCACGAAAATTTTCAAAGATATCAATTGATGAGGATGGCTCTCACACCCTTCATATGGGGGTGCCATAGGTTGATTGTGATCGAAATGAAGCAGTGCCAGAAAACTATGTGGTCACAACTTTGGAGTTAGGACGCCCCATAGGTGCACAAATTGTGGAGGAATGTGATAACTCCTACCACGCCCTCAAGGACAGATTATTTAAAAAGGAAGGAAAGTATAAGAAGTTGAAAAGGGAGCATAAGGCTTTGATAGGATATATGCAGCAGTTGTCTCGTCCTTCTGGGCAGGAGATTCCAGCAATAGAACTTCCAGCTGAAATACCTAGAGAGTCAATTAGTGGCTTGTTGGAGTTGGGGAAGATGGCACAGGAGGCATATAAATGGGTTGCAGGAGTTCGTGCTGAGACAGAAAAGTTCATGGAAGACCTTGCTCATTCTTTCCAGCAAGCTTCCAATATTTCGGCACGTATGGAGGCAGTTGATCAGGCCTGGGGTGATGCTTCTGTTTATCAGAGCAAAGTTATTCAGCGTCTTGAGGCATTGAGGCATGTTCCTTTGCGGATGCTAATTGATGGAGGAGTCATTCAAGAGAATGATAGATATAACTTTTCTAGATGGTATTCTTCAGTAATCACAGGGCGTGGTTTCTTCAACACAGCACAGG
The DNA here is from genome assembly GCA_007258455.2 of Sequoia sempervirens. Taxonomy (NCBI): domain Eukaryota; kingdom Viridiplantae; phylum Streptophyta; class Pinopsida; order Cupressales; family Cupressaceae; genus Sequoia; species Sequoia sempervirens. Next base: position 15,741 of record VDFB02186037.1, read on the forward strand.
CGGATTCAGCTAGAGTTCGAAAGGCTATGACAAACATTATTAATGGGGTCCAAAATACTTTGGAGGCAATATTTGCTAGACGGCTGAATCCTGATGAGGTGACTACTGATAATTTGAGGGGTAGGCTGGTACCTTTCTTTTTAGAAGTGAGGACCTTTGTACAGGACGACTTTGAGAACACTTCTACTTTCTCCAGCTTGATTCAGAGCATGCAGGATTCCTTAGTTGCTTGGAGAAAATCTTGTGCACGGCATGAACAGTCAGTCACGGTGTTAGAGTTTCAGCTTAATTGCATTCCACCTATTTCAGTTCAGGAGGTTGAGGCTGTACTTGCTAGATTCATTGAGTTTGCAGCCAAAGAGAAGGAGAACGGGAACGCACTACTGGATGATGATCTTCTAGAAGACTAATTGTGGGCATTAATTGCCTTTACTATTTTGGGAGTGAGTGGGAATCTTTGATTCATTTAATGTACCACTCCCTATTTAATGTACCACTTCGTTTCATTCCATACTATTAGCAGCTTGCTGACGGCAAGTTTGCTTTGCGTGGTCTACTGGAGCATTTCGTAAACTTAACTTCAGTTGTAGCTCATGCCTTGGTATGCGTCGTTTTGACGGTATCTTGATACTGGGTTGTAACTTGAAAATTACTCGCTATCCCTTTGAAGATTTCACCTACTTTGTGTAAGCTGTCCAGCGTGAGGCGAAACAGAGTTTGGTTGAAGCTGTTGAGATTGATCCCACGTCCCATCTTAGAGTAGAATCTAGAACCCTCTTACCCTTACACTCATTTACTTTCCGTTCACCTTTGGTTAGTTTTAGGAAAACGTACTTATTGCTAAATCATCCGCATTATACAAATCCCTTCCAATCATCCATCTACTGTTAACTGCAAGTATTTTGAACAATTGTGTAAGTCCCCTCGTGAAAACAACAATTCACAATCAAACCAACTGAGGGTATTCTAAGTATTTCGGAACCTTGGAGTTGAACGTGCGAACTTTCTTGCAATCTTAGCGCATGGAATACTTTGATCAAGAGAGAATAGAGTAGCCTTCGGACAACTTTGTTATGCGGATTGGTGCGGTCACAAAAATCACATCAACAATACCCCAATTTTACCACCGAGTAGTTGCAAAGAAGACATTCACAAGTTTGTAAGTAATCAATAATTGTATGCATCAAAGATTTGAAATTTTAATTGAAGTGAAGATTAAGATTTTTTGTTATTTGGTGCTTGGGTGTTAACTTGGATTGCTTGTGGCAAAGCAAAGAGCCTTCAGTCAACACGCTTATATTTTTGCAACTCCTTGATAAATAGGTCCCTAACCTCAACCTCAAGTGACATCCTCTTAATGCATGTTTAGGGGCCCTCTATAACCTCCCCATCAAGATCCTTGAAAGTTATTTGCGAAGAAAAAAATGGGGTTGAGTAGCACCCCACTACATGAATGGGTTGGTGGAGTTGATAGTTCTACTTTCAATCTATAATGTTTCAAATGGGTTTAAATATATTCTATACCCCTTTGTAATAGTTTTGGATGTCTCATTGGCCCTGTCCATGGTGTCATAAATGTACCCCATTGGGTTTTGCTCTACATCCACCAAGCACAAAACCTTGACTAAAGGCTTTGATACCATTAAACAAATTGAGGTTGTAATAAAAAATAAAACTGATTTTTTTTGGAATAATTTCTTGTAATTAGAATTTAGAATAAGTGAATTTACATAATATAATCTAAAATTTAAATAGAAGTTTGAAGTTACTTTGGTGATCTCATTATTGGTCTTCACAAAGACAACATACAGAAAATTGTTTTGCAACCCTATTTCTATTTGTCTTCCATGAATAAGAAGAATCCAACCATTGTTAGCTTACAAACATTTGCTTCAAAGGTGTCATCATACTATAAATGTTCTGCAATGTAAGCTAGTTGCAAACTATGTGGCGCCAACACACTCAAACTTTTTCCCCTTGGTGTGATTTCTCATCAAGCTAAGTATCCAAAGGTGATTGTAGATGTATTTAGTAGTGTTCCTGGCATCTTCAATCACAGATTTCAGCCAATCAAGTTTGCCTTTGCCTTTCAACAGAAGATAAAGGCAATTAGCAGTGCAAGGAGTCCAAATAAGTGTTGGCTGCCTACCCTCAACCAGTTTCCTTGCCACCACATGTTGCATTCTAAGTTACCGGTTCGCTGCCTTTTGCCTCTTGGTTCGGGTTCGAAATGACCAGGGTTCAAAATCCTGGTTCGGTTCGGCACTGGTTCAATCAGGGTTTGGAAATCACACTGTGGGTTTGGTCAGGGTACGAAATGCTGACTGTGGGTTCGATTTCAACGGACCAGGTTAATCGATGCATACTGGTTTATAACTTGCAGGTGGCAGTCATTGCCAAATTTGAGTTTGTTGGTCTACTGTAGTACAGAGTTTTGTAACTTAATTTGTTTTGATGTATGATACATCTGATGTTACTTGTAGAGATCTTTTATTCAGAAGTGCAGATCACACAGCACAGCCGTTAAACTGAGTTTTGGAATCACAGTTAAAGCTAAATCAACCGCTAATCTATCAGTCTTTTTGACCTAAAGCATTTCATTGTTTTTTTTGCTATATGTAAGGTTTAAGATTTTCAGTTTTTTTAAACGAATGTGTGCAAGCCAGGGATTGCTTTAGTTATAGCATGCATGTTCTCATTCTCTTGTAAACTATCTCAAAACAAAATTTGCAAAAGGCCCAATACATGTTGCAGTTTGATTGATAGGCAATTGCTAGTTGATTGTTGCTAGTCACCATTCCTTGATCATCACTGAGGCATGAACCATTGAGGCTTTGTTCATTGCCACTGGTGATCAGCACATATAGCATATCTTCTGCTTTCCTATGGTAAGTGTCCTTGAAGGATAATGTAGTATGCCTATTTATAAACAAATAGTATTAAATCGTATAATCATATGAATAATAATTTAATATTTGACCATTAAAGTGGTGGTGTATTTTTGCTATGTTATTTGACTATTAATATGGTGGTGTATTTTGAACTTAATTACTGCTGCAAATATGTATATATTTCTGATTTTTTATATGTTTTTGTATTAACGCACCCAACCCCCAAAATTTTTGCCCGAACTCGCGAACCTAAACCCGAACCCAAAACTGAACTGGTAACTTAGGTTGCATTATGTATGACAACTTAGACACTATTTTTTATACCAACCTCAAACACAACCTCTTCCAACATTAGACTCAAACTCTCTACATTCTTGACTTTGTTTGAGGCGTTGATTGACCTCAAGAACACCATCTCCCATTTGAAGCCACTAGAAAATTGATGAATGTGCAATTCCTTTCTCTATCCACCCATTTGATAATATGGTTCATCCATACTTGTGCCAAGGCTTCCTAGTGCTTCCACAATTGTCTCAGCATTTGTCATTGCTTTTTGGAGCAATGACACACTTATGTCATGTGGAGTAGGTGCCTTGTACCCTTTCCTTGCAATTGCCAAGGTCATGACTAAATTCTGCCAATAGGGTCTTCTTTCCATGTTAAAAGAAAAGTTGTACTGCTAAATTTTTTATACATTTTGTGTCTGCATGCTCATTCTTGTACTTGTTCCAACCTGTACCTTCAAGCAAAGGTTCAATCTTTGCTTGTTCTATGGAAGGAAAAAAACTTTGTGATTGGATTTTGCTGGAGATTGATGAAGTGGATTTGTAGCAAATCAATGGACCATGATTGGAATCCACAATCTTTGTTATATCTACCTCTAATTTCTATGCGATGTTGGGATTCATAAATGTATTGTGACACCAGTATTGGGATACTCTGTGGAAAGGGTATAGTTTGCAACAAGGGAAGCGTTTAACCACAACTTTATCAGTTAATCCAGTACCTTATGGAAACCCCCTTGGTTTTGCAAAGCCAGAAGTGAAGGAGATCTTACCTACCTCAATAATTGGTCCCGAGTTGCCCAACTTGAACATAGGTTTTGTGATATTCTTCCTAGGTTTGATACCCTTGGCACTTGGAAGACTATCCAGCCTTAGGGATTTGGGGTCCACAACTCAGATCACCAACACAGGGAAGGAATGGAATGTTGTTAGGTGAGCAATTTATTTCCTGTTGTTCTTCACAATGCAATATTAATTTTTTATTTTGTGGAAGTTTATTATTTTGGTTTCTTTGATTTTTATTAAGTGGGTGATGAGTTAACTACGACAAGAATGTTACTTTTAGGATCAAAAATTAAATAAGCAGATATAGAACAAATTAAACAATTTGACACAGCATATACCCTAGGAAAACCCTCCAACTTGAGGGAGAAAAACCCAGCAACAATATATCACTTATATATTGAATAAATCAGCAGTAATTTGCTTTTACAATATGGTCAAATACTCGACCAATATGATGCAATATCAACAACACCTCTCTCTAGATACAATTCACTACTTCTCACAAGATCTAACTCTTGAAACACTAAGAAGATCTGCTGTAGAAGAAATTTGCACTTGCTTGTGAATCAAATGACTTAACTTGATGATGGAATGAATGAATATGATCTTCCTTATATACAATTCGCTGGAGAAGACGCGCCCCTTAAAGATACAAGGTCGGCCTCCAAAATGAAAGGATATGTCTCAAATAAAAGAATGCGAATATCAAGGAGAGGTCGGCCTTTAATAAATAGTAGTTATTCTTTAAGTGAAGCACCTCTTCACTAATTGATAACAATAAATAAATAGCCGATGGCTATATGCAATTTATTGTTTATTAAATACAAGGCGGGAAGTATGTAGCCCGCGGCTATAACATCAACACTCCCTCTTAGCTAGGGGGGAATACTTCCTGATACACAAGGTCATGGAGTCTCTCAACATGACACCCACAATGGCTACACCCATATGTGGAAAGGAACACATCATGGAGTCACTCAACGTGATATCATCCATCATGGCTACTCCCATGTATGGAAAGGAATATGTGCACAAGTGCCCATCACAGAGTCACTCAACGTGATGTCGTCATCTCAACATGACGTCCACCATGGCTACTCCCAGAGGGTGGATAAACACAAGTACAAGTATATCATCATGGAGTCTCTCAACGTGATGTTGTCATGGAGTCACTCAACATGACATCCACCATGGCTACTCCCAAAGGGTGGAAATAAGGGCTTTAACCTCAAATTTCTCTGACAGAGAAAAATGCATTGACAAGGGCTTACACCTCAAATTTCTCTCACAGAGAAAGATGCATTAAAGCAAATCACAGAAGATCATTGATGCTGAGTCTCCCTCTCAGCTAGGGCTTCATTCTCCACAACTCCAAGCTTGTCTCGAAAGTGCACAAACTTCACTCTGGAGAGAGGCTTGGTGAGAATATCAGCCGTCTGCTCATCAATACAAATGTATCTAAACTAGACAACTTTCCTCAATAACATATCTCTAATATAATGGTATTTGATCTCAACATGTTTTGTTCTGTCATGAAACACGAGATTGACAGAAAGCTTCACATAGCTTTGATTATCACAATGAATAATAGTCGGCTCCAATGATTGTCCAAACAATCCTGCAAGGAGCTTCCGAGGCCACACTGCTTCTCGGGCTGCTACACATGCTGCAATATACTCAGCCTCTGCAGTGCTTAGTGCCACTGAAGACTGCTTCCTGCTACACCAGGAAATCATCACAGATCCCAAACTAAAGCAACAACCAGAGGTGCTCTTTCGATCAACAACACTCCCTGCCCAATCAGAATCAGAATATCCTTGCAACTGTAGATCTACACTGGAAGTATATCTGAAGCCATATCCAACTGTGGCACGCAAAGTATCTCAGGATATGCTTCGCTGCAACTAGGTCTATTTGCTTTGGTTCACACATGAATTGACTAAGTGCACTCACTGCATAGCAAATATCAGGTCAAGTATTGACTAGATACATCAACGATCCAATCAACTGCCTATACATAGTAGGATCCACCAGATCTGAACTAGCTGCAGACTCACTCAGTTTCTTCAAATTGGTCTCCATCGGTGTGGACATGGATTTGCAATCCATCATACCAAATCTCTTCAGGATGTCTATAGTATACTTCCCCTGACTCAGAATGATCTCATTAGGCCTCTACCATACTTCTAACCCTAGGAAGTAATGCATGTATCCAAGATCCTTCATCTCAAATTCAGAAGCTAACTCCTTCTTGCATTTGATAATGAGATATTCTGCTCCAGTAAGAAGTAGATCATCAACATAAAGAACCAAGATTAATGCCTCACCATCAACTACCTTGAAGTACAGGTTTGAATCAACATCATTCTTGGAGATGCCCAAGCTCATCAAGTATCGATCAATCCTCTCATACCAAGCACGAGGAGCCTGCTTAAGGCCATACAAAGCCTTCTTCAATTTACAAACATGAGACTCCTTCCCATGAATCTCAAAGCCATTAGGCTGCTCAATGTATACCTCTTCTTCGATTACACCATTAAGAAATGCAGTCTTCACGTCCATCTGATGTAACTTCCATCCTTTAGCTGCTGCAATGGCAATGATAGTCCTGATGGATGTATAACGAGCAACCGGGGCAAATGTTTCTTCATAGTCTATTCCCTCTTTCTGAGAGAATCCTCTAGCCACAAATCTAGCTTTGTACTTCTCAATGCTTCCATCAGCTGCATGCTTGATCCTGAAAAGCCATTTAGAAGATACAACAAATTTCCCTTCTAGTCTTGGGACAATATCCCAAACATCATTCTTGATGATAGATTGATATTCTTCAGCCATAGCATCTCTCCATACTTGCTGACTTGAAGCTTCCTCAACATTGGAAGGCTCAAATTCAATAATATGACTCATCAATGCAACATAGCTTGGAAACTTCTGTGGTCTTTTGCTTTCTCTGAATGTTCCTCTAGGGGCTGCAAACTTTTCTGCCTCCTGCATTGTTTGCCTAGCCCATAGAGGTCTCTTTCGACCTATAACAATATCTCTTGGCCCATCAGTTGGTTCCAAAGGGTCAACTAGATCACCATCTTCTTCTAGTTCAGTAGACTCCCTCTGAATCTCGGGAGTATGGTCAGCGTCCATGTCCTGAGTAGTCTCCTGGTCTTCATTATCTATCTTCATGTATGAACCTTTAGATCTCTTGAATGCAACATCTTCCTCAAAAGTGACATCCCTATTGATCTCTATCAATTTCTGACTTGGAATGTAAATCCTGTAGGCTTTTGAAGATTCACTATAGCCCACAAATATTCCTTTCTTGTCAGATGGTTCCAACTTAGTCCTTTTATCTTTAGGCACATGAACATACACCGGACAACCAAAGATTCTCAAGTGACTAACTTCAGGCTTCACACTTGTGAAGGCTTCTTTAGGAGTCATGTTCTCCAAAATACGATGAGGGCTTCGATTTTGAACATACACTGCAATTCTAGAAGCTTCTGCCCAAAGGAAGGTTTGCAAGTCTTGATTATGGATTATAGCTTTAGCTGCCTCAACAATGGATTTATTCTTCCTTTTTGCAACACCGTTTTCGTAGTTATGAGGGACCTAAGCGCCCTCTTAATCTACCCTTTTCGATACAAAATTCTAGAACCTCCAAAATGTGGTATTCTCCTCCGGTAATCTTAAGAACTTTGATCCTTTTCGGGACCAAGTTCTCTACTTGAATATGAATTCTTTGAATTTCTCAAGAATGCCTCTTGATTCTTTAGTCTTTGAAATAAATCCAGTCTTTCTAGGTAGTCATCCATTAAAGAAAATTACATAATACAAAACCACTCAAAGAAACAGGACGGTGGTCCACACAAATCAGAATGAGCAGGATGTAGAATACATTTTAGATCTACTTTCACTACTATGAAAAGGACCTTTAGTATTCTTACCCAATGCGCATCCTCGACAAGTATCTTCATGACTGAGTTTTGGAAGGCCAGTGACCATCTTCTGCATGGAAGGAAGGGCTTTGAAATGGAGGTGAGCAAGTCTTCTATGCCAAAGCTCACTTGAACTGGTGGAATCATGCAACAATGCCTTCATTGGACGAATGGAAAGTCTATAGAGGCTCTCTTGTCGAACACCAATCACTCAGGTTGTCTTGCTGCTAGAGTTCTTCAGCTAAGCAAGAACTTTTCCCTCGGAAAATGCAACTTGATATCCCTTGTCTTCCAAAGTTGAAATTGATACAAGGTTCCTCTTGATACCTGGTACGAACAACACATTGCTCAAATGAAGAGAGATGTCAGAATCTAAGTGAAAAGAGGAGGCTCCAACACCTTTCACAAAATAGCATGCATCATCTCCAATTATGACTTGAATGTTGGTATCTCTCTCCACCAAATCTGAAAAATGTTCTCTAAATCCAGTAATGTGACGAGAAGCGCCACTATCAATCAACCATGTGTTGCTATCGGTTGGAACATTGCTTGATAGGGCAGAGATAAATAGAAATCCACTTGAATTGTCTCTTGAATCCTTCTGAGGAGAGACCTCACCCACATCCGCAATAGAAACATGCTGTTTTGGTCTAGTTGCACAATCTCTCGCATAGTGACCAAACTTGTCACATTTGAAGCACTGTATATGGGAGAGATCCTTCTTTTTTTTAGATTTAGGAGCACCATCCGATCTTCTATCTCTGTTCCTCTTGAAATTGCCTTTCTTTCCTTCTCTTCCTTTCCTCTTGGAAGTTTGAGCAGCAAGTACATGAATGTCTTCTGAATGTTTTGGTCTAGTTGCACAATCTCTCGCATAGTGACCAAACTTGTCACATCTGAAGCACTGTATATGGGAGAGATCCTTTTTCTTTTTAGATTCAGGAGCACCATCCGATCTTCTATCTTTGTTCCTCTTGAAATTGCCTTTCTTTCCTTCTCTTCCTTTCCTCTTCGAAGTTTGAGCAGCAAGTACATGAATGTCTTCATTGTTAGAACTTCGCCCATTGCCTCTCGCTGCCAATCTAGATTCCTCTTGAATACAATCTGCCCTAAGACGATCAAACTTAGGTAGCTTTGATCTTCCACTAATACCTTGGATAAATGGCTCCCAAGATTGAGGAAGACCATTGAGTGCCAACATGACTAAGTCTTTATCATCAACCATATGACCAATGGCACAAAGCTGATCTCTTAACTCGGTGATCTTCATGAAGAAGGAGATGACAAAATCTCCTTTCGCCATCTTGATATGATGAAGCTGTTGCCTCAATGCAAGAGCTCTGCTTGTATTATTGATCTCATACAATCCCTCCAAAGTCTTGAACATCTTACTTGCTGTCTTCAACTTGGAGATAATAGGCACAAGGGGATCCTTCACAGAATCAATCAATATCTTCTTGGCCTTTGTGCCATTCTTCTTCCATTGTGACTTCTCATTCTCATCGGAAGGCTCAGGGACTTCACTCTCCACAAACTCACTAATCTCATTTTCTTCCAATGCAATCAGAACTCTAAACTTCCAAGAGGTGAAGTTAGAGGCACCTTCAAGTCTATCTTCAACCTTGAGACCGTTCAGCATTTTCAAAGATAAGATAGACACACTAAGATGAGAACAGGAGAGGAAGAGCACGCTGCTTATAGAAATCTGATCATGATCTTGCTTAAACCCGCTCTGATACCATGTTAGTTTTAGGATCAGAAATTAAATACGCAGATATAAAACAAATTAATTATTAAACAATTTGACACAACATATACCCTGGGAAAACCCTCCAACTTGAGGGAGAAAAACCCAGCAACAATATATCACTTATATATTGAATAAATCAGCAGCAATTTGCTTTTACAATATGGTCAAATACTCGACCAATATGATGCAATATCAACAGCACCTCTCTCTAGATACAATTCACTACGTCTCACAATATCTAACTCTTGAAACACTAAGAAGATCTGCTGTAGAAGAAATTCGCACTTGCTTGTGAATCGAATGACTTAACTTGATGATGGAATGAATGAATATGATCTTCCTTATATACAATTTGCTGGAGAAGACGTGCCCCTTCAAGATACAAGGTCGGCCTCCAAACTGAAAGGATATGTCTCAAATAAAAGAATGCGAATATCAAGGAGAGGTTGGCCTTTAATAAATAATAGTTATTCTTTAAGTGAAGTGCCTCTTCGCTAATTGATAATGTTGGCGTAACAACTAACACCTCTGGAGTGCAAGTTGTTATGAACAGCCTATGCACACTACGCAATGAGTGCTCTTCGAATTATTGAGGGGAAGCTCCCTCGATGTTCTTTGACAAATATGCTTTGTAAAGAAAAATAAGCTAAAACTACTTCCTGTCTTTTTGTTTCAGCTGCTAGAGGCACAAGACTTTCTTGAAAGAACTTTTACGTTGCAGCTGAGTTTTCTCTGGTTTTGCAAATCAACTAAACTACAACTTATATCTATCCAATCTCCTCAGGAAAACAGAGCAAGAGGAAACGGAGCAAGGTTTGACTATCTGACGATAAGTGGGTTTAGACTCTCTACTTGAGGGCAAGGTGGCACAACTATCATCTCAATCTAAACCAACTTATTGGGCACAACAGATTTAAGAATTCACTAAGGCGATCTTATGGAACCCTGTGTGGCATAACACTCAACCGAAACAGCAAAGTCTTCACGAAACAGCCTTTATCTTTATAATCTCACGAAACCCTATGTGGCATAACCTTTGATTATATCGATAAAGATTCACAAAACAGATTTATCGCTGCAACTTCTCGAAACCCTGTGTGGCATAACGATCGATCACAATGATAAATAAACACAAAACAGCCTTATCACCTCAATCTCTTGGAACCCTATGTGGCATAGCAATTGACTTCAATGATAAAGATGCTTAAACAGATTTATCTAAACTATGGAAGAATTCAACATCACAATCTTTTGGAACCCTATGTGGCATAACAATCAATTGCAATAGTGAAGACACATGAACAAATACGAAAAAGAGCAATATTGAGGGCAAGGTAGGCGCAGCATATATTCCTCTCTCAAGCAAAAGTTATTTACAAATGAGCGTAAGCTCTTATTTATATACATCAAGGTGTAGGGAACCCTAAAATCACCTTGTGTTATCTATAGTTCCTGCAATGCATGCAAGCAATGCGCCCAACCCTAATTAAGCAAACTATACAGTTAACTGGGCAACTACCCTCAGTTTAACTGAAACATCTAATCTAAAAATGGACAATTGTGCGAGCATGCACGTCCTTATTAAAACAAGTTAACTGGAAGACTATCATCAGTTAACGAAAACCCTAAATACAACTCCAAGTGAACAAGGCGATTCTCAGAATAGGTATGCATGTGATGACAACCCCGAGTTAACTGAAAAGGGTAACATCCAGTTCAACTCGTGTGTGTGAAGTCTATTATGAGAAGTGGGAACTGAAGTTCACTGTGTGTGATCTCGAGCAATCAACCCCTCAATGAGATTGTTGACTGTGTCACTGTCCGGAGCGATGAGACTCTGACGAAGGATGCTATGTCGATGCAGCATGTCCTCTGGTGATACGGGGCTGAAGTTCTATACGCTCTCGTTGCTTCATGTGAAGAAAAGTGGTGTTTATATTTGTAGGTGATATCTCACTACAATATTTGTCTCTGAAAAATGATATATGGAAATGAGTGCGGAGTTAAATTTGAACGCTCCTGGCATGTAAGCTCCACGTGGTACCACCCTCAATCGATCGCGGCCGCGATGAGATACAAGAGTCCTCCACAAACCCAGTGCAGCGGTGGCGTTGCTCTCTACTCTCGACCAACTCGTGCTAAACTATCTTCTATCTTAAGCTCTGAGAAAACCAACTGTGTCTTCCAAGAGTAGATAGCCTCTCTGTCTTCTGCATCTGTGACTGTGTCATAAGCCAAACTCAGGTGAGCAATCATAATTTCATCCTTGGGTTTGTTAATGGCCATATCCCGTTCCTCATCCTGAAGACGAATACGGAGCTCTCGTGCATTGTACCGCAACTGATATAACTCTGTAAGCATAGTACGGCCTCTAGCAACGAAATCTTCCTCCCATTCCTCCAAGCGCTTGCCATATGCAACTAAATGATTGAGCTGACTTTGCTCTGGACAGGATAAGCGAAAGGCTGTCTGATTTCAGCCTTGAGGGCTGCTTTATCCTCTCCGTCCTTTAGTATTCTGTCCTTGGCACTATCTGTAGCAACTTGAAGAAGATCAACCTGAGTCTGGCGTGTGCTGCGACCAAGGTTGACTGTGATAACTTCAAAATCCTGAGACTCTAAATCAGCCAAGCTCTTCCCCTGCGGAGGTACAGCAGTCTCGATAACAACCTCCATGTCAGTGTTTTTCTCTACGTGAACCATGTTCTTAACTCTCTTATCTGGCGCATCTTGATAAATGTCATCGAAATCGGAATGATTGAGAACATAAGATGGCTGCCTCCTCTTCCTTCCTAGCTGAGTCTCGATCCAAGATGAATCTCTACTAATGCTACTAGAAGGGTCTGCACTAGCGACAGGAGGTACTGATGAGAGTGAGTGTGTAGAAGACCCACTGCGAGGCGGAGAGTCCAAGTCCAATTCAATGTGAATTGGGACCGGTGACGGCTCTGAAACTAATGTAGGAGCTTGAGGCTGAACCTCAGGTACTGGCGGGCTCTGAGCTGATCTCTGAACTGGCTCTGTGATAGCCGGTACATGCATCGAGGGCTGAATATGAAAGCGATGTAGCGCCCTTTGAATTATTTGGCGCTTGTACTTTCTAGGAGGGTTACTCCATCTTCTTCTTGGTGAGTTTTAATGAGAAGAAGGTAGCGTGGGATTCACCACTACTGGCGGCTCTGCTCTGGGCATGCTTACTCTTCTTGTCTTCTTGCTGTCGAGGTAAAGTATACTGTTCTGGATGACTCTACTAGACCTCTCCTTGACCGTTGCATATTCTTTGGCGTACCAATCTACTACTGGCAACGGTTGTGTATCGACCTGTTCTCTGAAAAACTGAGAACCTCTCCCTCATCATCGATAAACCTCCCACATCCCTCGACAAAAGCGAAATGCAGTGAGGAGAGAGAGAGAGAAGCGTACTACGTCTGCGAACCTCCCGAAGTCATCACGAAGCAATTTGCCCGGTAATCCTCCATAGAAGGCTTTCGTGATATGTGTGCCTCCACGGCGAAGGCGGTAATATAATGGCCCCACAAGGTCATAGCTGCGATGTCTTCGACAAAAGGTACATAAAGATGATATTTCTCAGTTCCTGTCCTACTGATCTGCATCAATTGCCCGACTTGCACCAATACATTTCAAGCGGAAAGAGTTGGTGATGGGTGCAGTACTAGCGTGAAGGCGATGAACATCAATGCATCACCCTGAAAAGATTCTTTGAAAGATTGTTTTTATCCAGAAGGATAACGTGGAAGCATAAAATTTGGATTTCTGTGAAGCCGTATACCAGGATGTAGGTGTATGTTGAGGCTGTATAAATAATCGCCCATCCATCCATGTTGCCCTACTTAGCTGCCGAGATCACGAACATGCAACTCCAGGTCCAAGTTTCTCTTGTGCAAGTCAAAGAAACCTAAGTGAACAACGCTTGATGGCCGTTGACTCAGTGAACTCAAGCTGATCATAATCTTGTCAAACAACCGAGCAGTGAGAATGCCGCGATTGTTAAGTCCTCGAGCCCGACCACGATAGCGATCAAATACACGAGATATGAACACATGTGAAACTCATGAGCAACTAAGAAGCCGGTAATCTGTGTGTGGAGAATGTCGCTGATGAAGGATGCCCAGTCATAATGCTCCTGCCCAGAAATGATGCGACCCATAATGTAATACATCCAAGGCTGGAAAACATTTGCGTGTGCTTGATCTAAGACACGATTCAAGAGTGTGATTAGAATCGCGTACTCATCCTTATACTCACCACGCCCCACATTGTTTGGCAATCTGTTCTTCGCTTGTTTTAACCATCTTTCTGCCATTTTCTTCTGACATTTGTCCACATCAGCATCGAACGCTTGTGCACACTGCTCCATAGAAACAACTAGGCTGTTTGGATTTTGAGGAATGCCAAAACTCCTCTCGATATCCACGGGTTTGAGACTGCAAATGACCCGACCGTCAACTGACACTATCTCACGAGTAGTCGGATTGTAATGCTTAATGCAAGCCATCACAAACTCAACACAGTGAACGGAGATAGGTATAGGCATGCCTCTAATCAACCAGTACTCAATATTGAATGATCGAGCCGATTTTTAAGCGGGTCGTCTCTGCCTGCGGCAATGCTGAAGATGTCTCAACCAACTGTGAAATCATGAGTAAGGGCGGTTTGGTCTGGTATTCCAAGGTGATGAGCACATTTTGGCTTCGCTGATTATTTGTAATTTCGGCTATGTTGACAAGATTTGGAATCTAAAATAGCTGCGAGAGTTAAAGCTCTTAACTGAAGAAATTATTTTGTGAAAATCAGGATATGGGTTTTAATCCGGAAAAAGGATTCTAAGGAAAACAACCCGGAAAGGTGGACCGCGAAAATTCAACTACCGATTGTACAAAAGATTTTCGCGAGAGATTGTGATTAGAGATGTTACGAAGCTAAAATTCGTGAAAAATCAAGCGCACAAATTTAACTCGAGGAAATTATATGGAAACGATCCAGATACTGAGACTTGCCAAATTCGCCAATTTCAGGAACATGCACAATGTATATTATGAAAAATCTGAGATTCAAAGGATGCAAAAGACGTTTTTTGATGTCTTCTTCTATGAAAATCGCCCAAGATTTCTTTGAATAGCTGATATTTGTGAACCTGAATCTGCAAAAAGATATGTTAAATGAAATCGCCCCTGTGAATTGATGAAGATTTCACCTCTGAACTGGAAGAATTCGCTTTGGAATTGAAAACCACGAATTGCTCCTCTTGAAATTTGCGCCTTTTTAATGAAAGAACTTCGATTTTCCTTGAAGAAAATACGAATTTGTATGAATTTGAGGTTTCGCCTTTTGATTGTTAAATACGCCTTTGAAATTCAATTCGCCTTTGAAACCTCTGAAGAACTGCGAATTGTTTTGGATTTATTGAATATGCCTTTGAAATTTGCGAATTGCCTTGAAGATGTGCGCCACTTAGCTCTTCTGAAGAAAAATACGAATTTTCTTTGAATTTACTTTGAATTTATAAAATTCGATTTCTCCTTTGAAGATGAATTTGCCTTAGAAAAATACGATTTCCACTTAAGATTAATTGCTCTTGAGAAAATCGAACTCTCTTTGAAAGCTTTGTGAAGAATAATGAAGATGGCGCCACATATAAATAATAATAAATTCGCACCACTTAGCAACTGCAAGAATTCATAAACCCTAACCAGAATAGAAAGCCTCTGATTGGTTGCCTTTCAGTTCGACTGCCACTATCTGAAGTTCAAATTTGAAAATAATAATAAAATAATTATTATCATGAAATGGCGCCAAAAATAGAAACACCATCTAAAAATAGCCATATTCCGAACTTCAGTTGACAAATTGGTTGAAGCTCTGAGATTCATCGTCATGCTTCCACGACTTCGAAAAGTCATCACATGAGCAAATTGGCGTCCATTTGCTCAAGATACTTCATTTTTAATTAAATCCCTATTTTATAGCTGACAGCACTGTCGCGACTGGCCAACTTCGACACTGGTTCCCGGATGACCGGGTGATGCTGAGACTGATCTGAGATAATGTGATGCTGAGACTGATCTGAGATAATCAACGGAAAGCCTACTGAACAAGGAAGAAATGTCTGCTGAGAGACACAACTGCAAAATCCATCATTTAACCCCTTGAAAAATTAGGCGCACTTGATTAAATTGCTTTACGGGTTCCAGACTTAGCCATTTTCCTAAACTGCCATCTGATGCTTCAGCAATTTTGCGCGGCGATTGACGGTGAACCATAACGTCTGAGGCCGAAGCTCCGCGGCGCGGCGGAGATATTATTACGCATTCAATATTTGCTCATGACGACTAAAGGCGTGTTAAGAGACCTCAAAAGAAAAGCGTGGCTCAAGGTTACTGGACATTGCGCGAAAATCAAGCGTCGTAAAACACCCTATTGGTGATAGCGAATTTTGGGGTGACCGATTGAGCTTTATCACATTTTGGCCGGAGCTCTTAAGAGAGAAGTCAGGTATTGAGCGAAGCGCTACAAAGACCTCAAATTCTCCGGTCATTATTTTTAATATGTTTACGCTCGGACACCAGCCATTTTACGAGCGTTTTCGGACATCTTTACTTTATTATTATGACACAAGACCTCGCGCATACGGCGGCCATAACCCAATCTTTGAAGAGTGACGGCTATGCTCGTTGGAAAAGATAAATTGATTCGCTCAATAGTCGTGAAGACTTGAGCGAGCGAATCATCGATGCGAAGGCTGAAGGCTAGAAGCTAAACCATGAAAATACGCGGAAAACCATTTTATTTGGTTCAGCGGGAAAATTACGTGCTTAGTAAAATCTGCCGGTGACCACCGGGAGCGTCGGATCGATAAAGAAAATTTGAATGATGCGTTGCCGAACTGAAGGCTGAATATACCTAACGATGTCGTGGGAGCCTAAATGCGCCAAATTACGGCATCGAGGATCCTTTAGGCCAGCGCCCCTGGCTTGTACTTGCACTGGGCATAAACGGAGAAGCTCAAAAACATGAAAACTCCATTTTAAGCTGTTCTTCGGACGTCTGCCGCCTGAACTCTGAGAGTCGGATGACTATGCTTGATATCTCGTCGGATAAGCAGACTAGCTGTGAACAAATTGACTGCCTTCGGCATCGAAACTGACGAGATTTACCCTTGCCTTGAAATGGGCGCCCTCAGGCTAGAGGCGCGCTTTTGCCTGAAAAGAACAAAATTTCCATCTCCTAAAATTTAGGGATTTTACCTTCTGTCGCGAATAACCGGAGCTGTGAGTATCGGAATGCCTCGCTGGATAGCTCGACGGATAGCCAGGCTGATTCTGAAGAGATTGACTGTATGCTTGAGCACTTCAGACAAGATCTTGACCTCCAAAAAACTGGGCGCCCCTGAGCTATACTTGCACTTTGAGGCTTTTCCTCTGAAAATCTCCATGATTTGATCGAAAACCATCTCGATCATTGATGACCGTCTGCAATATAGAAATGCCCGTCGTGAGATGCTCCTCCATCGTGAAAATCTTCATTTTGAGTCTCTTCTTCAGGTTCCGACCAATATAACTGACTTTGACTGACAAATATTGACAAAAACTCCATGCTTGACATTGCCCAAAACGGTATTTCACAACATTTTAGCGAGGTTTAGACTTTAAAATGCAAAATGCCTTAATGAAGCAAAAAAAAAAAATTTGGTTTGGGTACAACAGATAACAATAAATAAATAGCCGATGGCTATATGCAATTTATTGTTTATTAAATACAAGGCGGGAAGTATGTAGCCCGCGGCTATAACATCAACAAAGAAAGCATCAATTCTTTGTTGGCATGCAACGGGAGTGCCAAATCAAACTTGCAATTCCTTTAATTAGAGCACGATTGGAGTATATTTGAAGTGCTTGGAGACGTTTAGCTGGGGATGTATATGGGGGTTTATTAATCCTAACCTCCTAAAGAGACTGAAATGCATCTATTTTCATTTGCAGAATTGAAACAATGAATTTGTGTACTGCTATAGTTCAATCTTGACACATTTTGTCTTGACTCTTATGGGAGTTCTCTGATTCTGTTTAAGCTTTAACGTTACTGTTTGTTTTAAGTATTGTTATAATTTCTTATATTTTTTATTTTTCCCCATTTTATAATCTGCTATCCCTTTTGTCCCCGTAAAGTTCTCCTGTCATTGTGATTCCCATAATATGACCTGGCGCGTTGTCTTTCCTGTCCTGGAAATATTGTGGAACATATCTTTATTTTAGCTTTTACTTGCTTACATTTAAGGAATTTCAAGCATTTTGTCAGTTGCCTTTATGAACCTTTTCTTAACTTATAATATGATAATTTCTGATCTCATATTTTTAGAATTTTTCTTATTATCCCCAGTTATGATTTACTACATTGGTGAATACAACTCAATCTTCATGTAATGATGTAATTAAATATTGATAAAAATGATTCAGCTCTAACTGCTTTTTTCTAGTGTAGGATAGACCTCTATAAAGTATAAAGCATTATATGTATTATGTGGTTTGTATCAGACATAAATGAAGTACACGAATACCCTGTACGAGTGTATCTCTTTCATTCTGAAATGCTAGCAATGTTCCGAGGTTCATTTCTTTATACTAGTATTAATAGGTTGTTTATTTAATTTGTTTGTGATGCTGCATTTGTGGTGGGGATCAAAATTCTTTTGTTGCCTTCATTGGCTGGTTCTGACTAATGATTCTGCAGTTTTGTAATATGGCTCCTTTAGTTCCAACTTGTAGTTTCCTTATCCATTAGCCTTTTGTAACGAATTAAATCATCCTTTAAGATATAGCGTTTTCTTTTTATGGTATTCTTGCTAATTTACATGAAAGATTTCATTCTTTTAGGGCAAATTGGGAATGTGACACTTTATGACGTGAATATTTAATTATTGTTTTCTCTATATTCCTCTGCCATGTTCTGTGGTACATAAATGGTCAATTGTTGAGTGACAATGCTAGGATCCTGCTTGACATTTAGTTCTTAACTTGTCATGTTCTGTCATTGTGCTATCATTTTTGCATATGTACTATTCAATAATTCTTGTCTAGGACAGACCAAGTTATTTCCACTTCAGAGATGCTGCTTAAGGCAAAAAATTTGTTGCAATTATTTAATGTTTGTATTGAATATTCTTGTTTGATTTCAGGTTGTAGCAGACAGAGGAGGAGAGTTACTGTCTACAACATTTATACTCAGCATTTTGGTAAAGCTTCAGCATTATTCTCTCTTATATGCTAATGCTGTTGTCTAAAATGTCAAGTTTGGAAATTCATGTTATACACAAATAATTGGGTTTTTAAGAATACTATAATTTATCTTTTTACGACTATTTTTGGTATTTTGCAAAGGCACACATTTATTTCTTTTGTTCTTATCTTAAACAACAATTATTTATTAATAAAAATAAAACTAGTTGCTGCCTTTCATCTTTTCACTAGCAGATCTAGAACATTATTTGTGCTCCATCAAGCTGTCATCACATTCTTAAAGGTGGAATTCTGCCACTGTGCCAAATTCTTTATACAGCCATCAATGTAAAGAAAGCCTTCCATTGTTTCCCATTAGAGATCAACCTAATCAGTTATTACCTATCAAAAGAAGTGTTCTTCTGACACCTATGTTAATTCTCCTTATTGGTAGTTTAATTTTAGTTAATTTTCAATGTCAATATTATTTCAATTCTTTCTTCTTTTTTTTTCTTTAACTTAGCTTTTAGAACATCATCTGCTCTTAGCAGTATTATATCCAGAGTAATAACAACATACCTCTTCATCTTTACTGCGGACCTTTTCTTTGCTAGTTTTGTTTCTTGCTTCAATTTGACATAAAATGCATATTGTTTAGTGTCATCATCATGTAATCGTTTTTCCTATCAATTCAAATGATCCAGTGTTAAGAGCCAGGTTATCATAACTTGGGTGTAAACTGTGTGGTAAGACAAACTTTGATCTTCCTCTTTAATTTATTCACCCACCTTAGCCAACTGTCTTTTAAGGATCTCGATTTGTATGTGAATTGACATAGCCTTACATAGGCCATTTTAAGCTTAATTCAACTCAAATTTGGTATTTACTTCTTCGACCCAAACAGCACAAGCAATTCATCTTTAATTTCTTTCGAAGTGTTGGAAAAGTGGAGATAATGTATATCTGAATCAGATATACAAAAAGTACAATCATAGACTTGGCCTTGTTATCTATATTTTACCATTTGATTAATTTTTTAGCTGTTTAGTTCTGGTTCAATCTGGTCACTACAAACATTTCTGTGTTAAATACACGACTTTTGACTAGAAAACTTCTCTGTCTAGAGATCACTCCAAGCAGCTATAACCTGTCAAAAGCAGTGTTTCCCTGAATTTCAGGGACAGGGGATGTGGCGATAGGGTTTTGGGGATGGCAAAATTAAAAATTATACCAGATTTTGGGGCCGTTGGGGGGATGGCTCATATATATATATGAAAATAACCATAATTTGAACAAGTGCACAAAATGAAATACTGAATTGAGAACATAGCTGATAACTGAAAATTTAATGTCAACTGTCAAATCCTAAATTTTAATGATAAATCAAAATCGTTTATATGATTATATCATAGTAGCATTATTCAGTATTGGCTTTGACTTGGCAAACCAAGAGTATAAATGAAATTCAATTACTTGGGAAAATCTCAGGATAAAATGTTATTTACCATCCAGTACAGCACAAAGCAAACATTTATGTTTGTTCTTTAAATCCATAGTTGGGGTTAGGGGGTGGCAGCTGCCTGCAGCGCTGAGAGGCAGTGCCCCTAGAATGTTCCCCATCGTGATACAGGGTGGGGTCATCACCAAGCCCAAATTAAGGCCTTTGAGGCAACAAAGACCTCCTTTGCTCATGCTTTCTTTCCTTTTTCTTCTTGCTTGCAGTAGTAAATTGTAACAATGCAAATGGCAAATAATGAAAACAGAAAAATTAACGTGGGTTAGGAATTGGGAGTGAAATAACATTTTTTTCATGTTTAGGAAGCTTGTGGGCTCAACCCATAAAGGGTTGTTTTTTAAAATTCTTTTATGTATTAAATGTTTTTCCAAAGGACTGAGTTTGACAGCTGTAGAGGACGTCCTGATGTTTCAGGACATTACAGGGGGGTGTTTTTTTTTTTGAGGACTGAGCTTGATGACTGTGGAGGGCGTCCTGATGTTCTGGGATGTCACAAGGACATTGGGGATGACAGGCCATCCCCATAGGGTTCCCTCAGAAACCTCAGAAAGGGGATGTCTTGGGAAATGTTCCCCATCTTTTTTTTGGTGGGGACAGGAAGGGAATGTTCAGTCCATGTCCTGCAAACATCCCTGGACAGGAAAACATTAGGAAAATCCAGGGGATGGCATTCTGACATCTATGTTATTCTGCTTAACAGCAGTTTCATGTTAGTTAAGTTTCAATGTTTCTTTTCCTTTAACTCAGCTTTTAGAGCATCATCTTCTCTTAACATAACAGTTTCATATCCACAGTAATAGCAAATATAATTTCTTATCTTTGCTGCCAACTTTTTTTTCTTTTCTTCTGTTGCTTGTTTCAATCCGACAGCAAATACATCTTATTTAACCTCATTTCCATGCGATCATTTGTCCTATTCATTAAAAGAAAAAACCATGATTTCATATGACTTAGTGTTCAAGTGAGGTTGTAATTAACTTGAGTGTAAACTGTGTAGTGTAACAGCCTTTGATCTCTCTCTTGATTTTTTGCTCCCTGCCTTAGCTAACTGTTTTTAATGGACCTCGATTTGTATGTGACTCGACATAGCTGTACATAGGCCATATTAAGCTTATTTCAATGAATGTTTGGCATTTAGTGCCTTGACCTGAACAACCCATGCAATTCATCGCAATTTTTTTTTTGAAGTTTTGGACAAGTTGAGATGAGATAAATTCGAATCAGATATAGAAAGTGCAACCATAATCTTGGCCTTGTCATCCATTTTCTGCCATTCAACTAATTTTTCTAGCTGTATAGTTTTGGTTGGATCCATTGATTACTACGCAAAACATTTCTTTGCATTAAGGAGAATTAAATTGACTTTCATTGGATCCCTTCCCCTTAAACTTCTTGTATTTGGTTCTAACACCACATTGGCATTTAGAGAAATAACATAAATAAATGAGAGAAGGGAGGAGAGAATAGTTGAATACTTATTTATTGTAGGAGTCATCCAATTATAGTTGAATGATGCATTTGAGGAAGTTATGTGCAAACATCCTCCTTAACCAATCTACTTCTAATGTTGAGTCACTAACATTTATTATGATCCCTAAGACTTTGGAATCCTTACATTATTGATTGATATTATTCTAACCAATGTAAGAGTTCATTGCATGCAAAAAGAATCAGAAGCATAGTTCTGCCTCCTTAAGTGTGAAAATAAACAAATGGTAAAGTTAAAGCTTAGCTTATCAGCTAGTGCTAGACAATGGGTATTTGAGGTTGTTAAGGGCTTTTTTCACAAGGGAACAAATCTTTATTTTTTGATTTTTGCTACTGAGTTTTTACTTTTGGGAGTAGTTTAATTAGCTAAGCGAATAGTGGCTAATTCTTCTGTTCTATATGTCTTGCTCTCCACAGATGACATTAGTCTTATATTTTTCGGGTTGCATTTCCCATAGTACTACAACTTCTCTAAAGCCGCATGTTACAAAGAGCTACATTCATGACTGGTATGTTCCTCATCAACTTTATGTATCCAAGCTCATTTCTATGCACTTACAGCATGAAAGGTTTTGAACTTTTCTCATCAATTTATAATAGATTAAAGCTTGATTCTTTTCTGTACTTGCATCTGCATCTCTATAGTCTTGCAGATTTTGTTACACCATTTAGATATGTCTAGTTATAGCTATTAGCTAAAATCTATGTTGCTGGTTTGGGTTTGACTGTACTATATATATATATATATATATATATATATAATGCATAAAAATAATAAATAAAAGTAATGATAATGTGTATGACAGAAATGAGGCACATGATGCCATTGACAAATACTTCTTTGCCAATGGCATTCCTTTCCATGTGGTTTGCTCTCCTTATTATAAGGAGGTTGTGGGAAAAATAATCAAAGCAAGACCTTCATATGTGCCACTAGGGGGGACAAATTTGAACACAACAATCTTGGATAAGAACCATTCCAGGATTAATCTTCTAATGGAGAAAATTAGAATAATTATGGAAGGGTGGATGAATATTAGGCATAGTCCACTCATCAACATTATGGCCACATGTACATAGGGCCCTTACTTCCTTAGGGCTATGGATTGTTTAGGGCATCACAAGGATGTTGATTTTCAATTCCAAATCCTTAGAGATGCTATTGAGGAGGTTGGGCCAAAGATTGTGGTGCAAGTAGATACAAATGCAACATATGTGTGCAAAGTTGCAGGGAAATTGATTGAGGCAGCCTACACGCATATTTGGTGGACTCCTTGTTGTGTGCATGCCATGAATAATGCACTCAAGGACATGGGAAAAATCAGATGGATCAAAGAGGTGGTTTAAGATGCTAGAGATGTGTAGATGTTTATGTGCAAGTGCAACGACCATACTTCACGTGCACTCTTTAGGACCTCTAAGGAAGAGTTTTGAAATTTGTAGTGACTAGATGTGCATCATAGTTCATTCTCTTGGAGAGGATACTTGAGTCACAAGAGGCATTGCAACTAATGGTCATGACATTAGAGTGGAATTGGTGGATCAATTCTAAGTCAAAGTAGGGGAGAGGGTGAAGGAGGTAGTGAAGAGTGATACTTTTTGGATTGATGCAAGATACATTGTTGTCATCATAACTCCAATCTTTAGAGTTATTAGATATGGGGATGCAAATGCACTTAGCCTTGGAGAGGTGTATGAGTGCATTAATAATAGCTTGGCCAAATGAAGGTCATTGTACAATAGAAATATCCCACATTAGAGTTCTACAGTGAGCACATTTAGCCAATCATTCATTGCCAATGGGAGATGCTCAACACTCCCTTGCACCTGGTTGCCTATGCATTGAAACTAACGTGGTATGTGCAAAGGCTGGGTAGAATTACTCCAATACAAGATGTTGAGATGTAGGCAAGGTTCATTATGGCCATTTAGAAGATGTATGATTCTACACAATCCGACATCATTCACTTAGTGGACAATTTGCCATTCTTAGGGGATATTTAGAAGAGATGATGATGGATGGGGAGACTATGACACATGAGGAACCAATTTTATGGTGTACTATGCTTGGGGCTAATTCTTTGACTACCACACTAACTATTTGTCTATTGTCCTAGGTTTCTAGTTCATTTTTTTAGAGGAACTGGTCTATTTATGGTTTCATCCACTAGGTTAAGGTGAATCAATTTTCCTCTAGAAGGGCAGGGAAGCTTGTAGCTATAGATAGTGCCTTGTGCCTCTTTGATTGCAAGACCCTTATGTATAAGGATAGTCTAGCAGCCCAACGGGATGTAGAGCCAAAGGAGCTACCATAGGTTGATGAAGATGTAACATAGACAAGGTTGGTTGGTATTGCTTTGGAGGATTTTGAGCTCGAGGAGTCTAATTGCATTTTTGAATGCAGTCATCATTTTGAATGCAATATAAACATATGGATATTTGGCATTTTCCATAGATACTTGGCTTGAATTGAGTTGAAGAAGTGTTATTAGATGAATTTTGAAATTGCCCCTTAAACTTGGTAGCAGGAACACTTTTAGCAGTCTTGGATCTGGATTCCCCTATTTGCTATTGTCTTCACTTCTTTTGCCATAAATATTGAATAACCTTATCTAGAGTTAGGGTTCGAGTTTCTAAATGCCTCAAAGGATGGTGGGAGACAGCTAATGATCAATGCAACCATGCCCCCCTTATCAATCGCTTTGTTGATGGTGACAAAATGATCCTTAAGATCCTTGATTTTTAAGAGATGTTCAAACAAAGACCCCCTCCAGACAATTTGATAGAAAACAATACTTTTTTGAGATACATAACTCAACCTTTGTTTGAAATTTGATATATACTTTTTAAACTATCCCATAGGGTATATGTAGAGGTAGAATTTCAAACCTCAGGGATTAAATCATTTGAGAGTGACAACTTGAGAATCAACAAGGCTTCCCTATGAGGTCTGTCAAAGTCACTTGGTTGATTAATAGCCCTAGTTTTTGTGCCTAAAAGGATTTTTTGACATTTTCGATTTTCAGCCATAGCTAGTATCTTGTAACCCTAGATGTTATATCTTTTCCCAATGAGTTTCTGTGCCTGTTGAATACTAGATTTTGAATATTGGCCATTTTCTTAACAACCCCCAAAAATAAACATTATCCAAATACTTTAATATGTGATTCCAAAAAATTTCAACTTGATTCCAAAATTTTAAAAATATACTAACCTAGAAAATAATGTTTTTATGAAAGTCTAATACTTTTACAAATTCCTTTAGACCTTAAAACTCATCAAAATAAATCTGACTTTACAAATACTTAAACAATGTAATGGTTTTTCCCAAAATTTTAATAGACTCTTTTTGAAACTTTCAAACTTTTTAAAAGTATACATGATTGTAGAAATGGGAGTAAAAGTAATAATACTTTGAAATATTCAGACACGTGATTGGAAATGTTTCTTTTGACCTCCTTCAGCCTCATGTATTTCAATAGGCTGCGAGATTGTGACTAACTCTTGTTCCCTCAAATATTGAAATATCCTTGCCCTTGTTTGTAAATCCTTGTTGTACCCTAGCCATGACCTGCCATTTATGTGACTGCAAAAGACTTAGAAAACCCTTATTCTTACCACGTGCCTTCGCAACTAGTAAAAATGGGTCAAAAATGCCCTATCCATGACTAGTAAATGGTTTGAAAAATCCCTTGACACTCAACTTGTGTTTTTATGCTTGCAGTTCAGAACCATGATTTTGTTTGTTTCCTTGCTTGTGTGACCTTTACTTCTGGAACTTGTGATTGAACAAAAAGTATAATGTAAATGGGTGATTTCCTCACAATTTTGCCATTATTTTTCTTTGCCACACAACCTTCACTTTTGCAGCGAGCTTTGATAACTTTCACAATTTCTTTATAGCTTTTCCTGGCCGCGATTGCAAATGATTGTGTGCCTTTATGATTTTATTGGTGCTTGCAAATGTTGCAATGATCTAACACTTGATGCAATTGTGCTTTTGCCTTACAACCTCCTCTCTTCCCAACCTTCTTGAACTCCATACAACTGGTGTTGTACCCAACTGACCAGGTTTTTCTTATTAAAGTATTAATTGCAATATTTAATGGTCATCTTAGCTTTTAGCTAGTTGATAATTTACTTTTAGTTAACTTAGTTTGCTTTTAGTAACTTTTGTTTCTATTTTAGTTCGTTTGAGCATCTTTCGGTTATTTGCTTTAGTTTGCTTTAGTTAACGATTGTTTCTTTTTAGAAACATTGTCCTATAATTCTCTATATAAAGAGTATTCCTCTCCTTTGTAAATAATGAATAACGAATATCGAATATCAATTATCATTTCATTGTATTAGAGCTTAGGCTCAAACTTTTTCGCAAATTTTTTAGCAATAAAAATTTGTGTATTCCTAAGGATTTTTTTTTAAAAAATTGAATGTTAATGGTGAACTCGGAAAATTGGAAAATTATTTCGAAAGGTTTTTGATGGATTTTTTAATAAAATTCATGGAGAAGTTTTTAGCTGATTTTTTAAAGATAAAAATCGAGGTTTTTTTCAAGCAGATTTTGTGAGAATTTTTTCTTGTAAATTCACAGATCTATTAAAACTGAAAATCGTGTCACCTTTTATGCAGATTTTTGAGGGTTTCAATGTGAAAAATTCCAGATTATTTTGTCTTAAGTTGCAATTTTTTTTATAGCGAAAGTTCGAGGGTTTACAAAAATCGTGCCCTTGCCCGCAACATGAAGAATCGTGATCTTGATGAAGGTTTTTTGTGGTCTGCGATTGTCATTTTTTGCATCTCTCCTTGTGTGTGGTTTTTGCCCTTCTCGGCGGGTTTTTGCGGCTATATAAGTTGTTGATTTACCTTTGTTTTTGGAGCACGACTTGCATTGTTTGGTACGTTTTTTTTCTTCTACAAAGATTGCGATTTCTTGGTTTTTTTGTGACGGGTTTTCTGAAATTGGGTTTGCAATGCCATATTTTTTGGAGTTTGTGGGTTCCCAACCTTCACTGTGATCGATTTTGCTCCTTGTGATATGAGTTGTGCGACTTGTTCTGGAAGGGATAATCAACAATTTGTGGTTTCTTCTCTGCAACCTAGGGTTTTTTGAAACTTGTAGGGTTTTCTGGGTTTTGTTGGAATCTGAAGGTTTGTGCAACATTCGTGGGTGTGTGTGTAAGCTATTGATGTTTTCTTTGACTTGATTTTTCTAGTTCTTGGTTTTTTTCTTCTGAAGATTGGTATTTACCAGGGTTTTTCTGCTTGTGCCATAAATTTTTGATGTTTTTGTCATTGTAGCCACGACCTAAGAAAGATCAGAGGGTTTCTTAGAGTTTTTTGAAAGTTTTTTTTTTTGAAAAAAATTTTGCTGGCTAGGGCTTTTTGCAAATTTGTGGCTGATTTGCAAGGATTTTTGAAGAGTTTTTTGAAAAAAATTTCTATAAAAATTTTGTTGATCATTGAAGTTTTTGAAGGTTTTTCTTGAAAAAATCTTGTTTTTTAGAGTTTTTAGCTTTTTCTGAGTTTTGAAGGTTTTTTTTTTGAAAAAATCTTAACTTTTTTTGAGCCACTATTTTAGACGGTTTTTTTAAAATTGTGGGAGTTGTGCCAACTGATCACAGACTTTACCTTGTTTTTCGTGCTTTTGGAAAACGGGAGGGATGGCTACTTTGACCAATGTAATGTTGGAAAGTACGCAAAGGTTCAATGCAAAGAATTACAACACGTGGAAGCAGAGGATGCTTACCATCTTTGAGTACCGGTGTCTGGATGCGCTTGTTCTAGGTACAAAAGTTTGTCCCGCATTTGCGGGGAAGGATCAGGACAAGTATGATGGAGGTAATAGGGAGGCAGTTATGCTTCTAAAATTATTTGTCACCGATGAGATGTTACTGGAAATACCATTTGGTAAGTTTGTTGTGGAGATTTGGAAGCATTTGAAAGATCTCCATGAGACCTCAAATAAGGGCAAGGCTTTCTTCCTGAAGAATATGTTGTTTTCCATTATGATGGATGATAGAGTGTCTTTGCAAGATCATCTCACGAATATCAAAGAAATTCGTGATTAGCTGGAGGCTATTGGTCGCAAGATGGAAGAAGAGGATATGGTGGTCATTATGCTGAAAAGCTTACCATGATCCTTCGAGCACTTCATCGAAACACTCAACATTACATCCACCAATGTTGACTTGAAGTTTGATGAGTTGTGCAACAAGCTCTTGTAGTAGGATAGGTGGAGGAAGTAGTTTGGGACCAGGAGTAAGTCCAAGCATTTATTGCCAAGAACATTGGCAAAGGCAAGTCCACTTAGCAGAAAGGATGAGGCAATATGGAGGAGAGCTCCAAGAAGTCTATTACTTGCCATTACTGTGGGAAGATTGGTCATATTCAGAAGTATTGCAGAAAGTGGTTCGCTGATGAGAGGTCCAACCAGGAAGAGTCACAACAGAGTGCTCAAGTGGCAGAGTATATTGAACAGGAATCTGCATATTATCCATTCATGGCCAGAACACTATCAGAATATGGGTAGACTTAGTTTTTGTTTGTAGGATGACCATTAAGGGAGGGTATTAAAGTATTAATTGTAATATTTAATGGTCATCTTAGCTTTTAGTTAGTCAATAGTTTACTTTTAGTTCACTTAGTTTGCTTCAGTTAGCTTTTAGTAACTTTTGTTTCTGTTTTAATTCGTTTTAACATCTTTCAGTTATTTGCTTTAGTTTGCTTTAGTTAACGATTGTTTCTTTTTTAGAAACATCGTCTTGTAATTCTTTATATAAGGAGTATTCCTCTCCTTTGTAAATAACAAATATTGAATATCAATTATCATTTCATTTCTCAACACAATTTGGTTTTGATACCAATGTTAGTATAATTGAATAAATGAGATTAAGAGAAATCGTTGTATCTTCTCAGGTTGAGAGCACTGCATTATGTTAGTGAACATATGCTAAAAATAGAAACTAGTTGCAGTCTAAAAATATATGGTAGTTACAAAGGACTGATGTTACAATGACTTTATTAAAGACTACTAACTACTAGTAACAGCTAATTTATTACTTACAAGTGTAAATGTACATTTTGTTATATTATTGTAGTAAGATTCTAATAAATTGACAAAATGAACTAATTTGCAAACATATTGCACGACAGAGACTAGCTGCTATGTGGTCCTTGTTCCACTTGACAATCTACAATCTTGTATTGGGAATCTTCAAATTGAGGCATTTTTTGTACTTTATATCTGCTATATTTTATATCTCAAACTAAAAATTGATATATTTCAAACTGATAATATAAATCTGCTTTATTGGCATGACAGATTTCTCGGAAGTTGAATTCACAAAGTATTTGTTGTTTGATAATTGATTTAAGCCAAAATGAAATTTCTCCAGCTCTAATTATTTCTCTATTAGTTGATTCAATTGATTTGGCATTTTTTTTATGTCTTTGCAGGTGGTTTGGGATACAATTAAACCCACAATTCTTGGGCATTGACCTTAAGTATGTATCTGCTATTTGAATACAAAAATATTTATATGTTTTGGAAGTTATGTTCTAGTGGGCGTCCTATTAATTGAATTACTATGCTTTCAAAAGTGAATTTTATTTAAAACTTACTGAATAAGTTCCCATACCTAAAACTGAATTCTTTACCCTTTATTCATGTTTTCTTGCTCAGAACCTAAATTATGGCCTAGATCCTGCAACAATATCCAAAGTCTTACCCCTTACCCAGATTGTTGACTTCCATTCCAGAACAAAGCTGATTCAGAGCCATGTGGTGGAAAAAATGTCAGGAATATTTGATATCATGTATATAAATTTGATAACTTGTAAAATGCTCTAAAATTATAAATCCTGAAAGGTTAACTAACAGTTTCATCTTTTGTTAACAAGTGATTATTAGCTACATCTATTCACCAATCAGAAATATTGTTTGTTGCCAAGAATTTGACTTCTGTTATTTACAAAATCGAACTTGCCCAATTTTTTGTGATTGAACATGGAAAAACCTATTTATGTGCATCCTGGTAGGTTAAAACAAGTGAAGCCTTATTCCCAGATGGCACAAAAATCGAGGCATCTACTTTAAATAATTTATTGCAGGCATAGACTACAGGCACAAATATATAAATGGCATGTCATAATGGATGTATGCCATGAGAATAATGTGCATTCATTGATGAGGAGATTACAATTTTAAACTATTTATGTGGAGAAGACATCCAAATGAGAGCATTTCTATTTTCTTATGTTTCATTAAAACAAAAAAAATCCCATATCACCATTTGTCCAGCTCTCGACTCTTCTTATTTGAATGAATGTCTGGGTTCAAACGTGCCAATTTGAAAGACAACAGCTATTTTTTGTGTTTAATTTTTATATTTCAAAATCTCTTACTATAAATTGTTTAAGTCAAATTTAGTGCAACTTAATTTTTTACCCCAACCCACAAGATTAATCTTAAAAAGCTGTTACGAAGTGAGTTTTGTACTTAAATGTAAAGTCTAGGCTTGTAACATTTCTTGTGAGACTTGCAATGGAATTGAGCAAATCTAAACTGCTTTTATAACCTACAAATTTAAAATTAAAATTAATGCTCCATTACCACATTATTTTGATTCACGCTAGTTGTACTTTGAAAGAATCCAAAACCATTAGTAGATACTCAGAATATAAACACATGCTCAATATAAGTGAGAATAAGCTCCTGATTAGTGCTTCTAATGTGAGTTACGGAGTGAGTTTTGTACTTTAACCTAAACCCTAGGCTTGGGACAATTCTCTTGGAAAAATCTGTAGTTTTTTTATAATACACAATTTCTAAATTAAAAGTAATATTCCATGCCACATTAATTTGATTCAAGCTAGTTGTGCTTGTCAGAAGTCTAAAGTGAATAATAATGAACTCCTCATTATTGATTCTAATGTGAGTAACAACCATCATCGATTGAAGAAAAGTTGAATTTCCCTTCAATATATAAATACTATGTAATGATTAAGAGCAGTCACTGATCTTTGTATAAAAATGGTAGAATCTCACCCTATGGACCTACCCTAAACAAATTTTGTATTCCTGCTCAAGAGTTTCAGGCAAGCTTATTATGCGTCTCCCACACTTGATCTCTAACCTCATACTCCATTTCAACTCCTCAAACCTGCATTGGAACATTTTTTCTTTCAGAAAAGATATCCTCAAAAACCTTCCATTAATCAACTAGGAATCTTATACATATTCCCCATCCATGTGGACTTCTAGCACCACTGACTTGGCTACACTGGCTGCTGTTTTGGAAGTTACCACTGTCTTGAAAAAGCTGGAAAAGATCATAAAGGAGAAAGGAATTTACAAGATAGTAGAACAACATATATTGGAGGTGATAATTGTGTGGTTGCATTGCAGAATGCTTATCCCAAGGTGTTTGTGGTCAAGAACTCCATTTTAGCACAAATAGAAGGTGATAATCTGCTGATGTATTTTAGCACTCAATGTTGCTAAGAAATGCTCTCATGCAAGCATGTGGACAAGACATGGTATTTGTTTGTGTATTCTTTCACAAACTGATCCTTTGAGGTGCAGTTCTAGCAACTCAATTAGCCATAAACATGCTACATAAGCTGTGTAGGGTTTTGCACTACTCAATTAGTCATAAACATACTAATTACCAATTGATTTACAAAGGCACAATTAAAACCACAATCATCATTAATCAAAAAAATTAATTGTCTCTGCAAGCACACTCAATCCAAAAGGAACAACATAATTATTAAGTTTCTACCCTAATCAAGTTACAATGGGACTACAAGTGTTTTAAAAGTGAGTTTTATGGGGATGACATGTACAAACAATAATGTCAACTTCATATCTTATAATAGATCTTTAGCTTTCACTGCTTGGAGAGAGCAAAGATGTTAGATCCTATCACCGTGTGGTCTGTAATGGTATATCTTACCTTGTAATGGGTAACATACCTCAGCCATCCGAGGGTATTCTAAAACAGCTGGAACAAATGTGCCAACATTGGGTAAACCCTAGGAGAGTGGCCCCGCTGATTTTATTGGTAAAGCCCCAAAGGTGTAAATGGTTGTACACAATCATTACATTTTCTTTGTAGTAGCACTTCCAACACTCCAGCAATTATACTCTATGGTCTGAAACCTTCTCAAGAATTAAATTGTCCCCCAAATCCAACCACATATCTGATGATTTGAATTTCAGTGTAAGCATGATCCTTGAAAAGCCTTATACTTTGCAGTCACTTGTAATAAGATCCATATTTGTCATCACAAATGATTCTGATAAATCCCTTATCTGTCTTCACAAATTTATTTTATTTACTATCTTATTTGGAAGATTATAATCTATTTCTATTGTATACCATATGCATAGATCAACTTTCTCATACCCTTGTATGATATTTCTGCAGATTCTTTTTGATTCGTGCTGGCATGATTGGTTGGTTGGTCATCAATTTATCAGTTGCAGCCAAAGCTTTTGAACAGAATGGCTCATTAGGCATTGCAATGGTTCTTTATCAGAGTTTTACTCTGGTATGTACCCATTATTTATCTTCTTTGCATATTAACATTTTTAATGTCTGAGGAATGTGTGAACGTATCCAATTGACATACATCACACTATTTCAGTTGTACGTGCTGGATTATTTCTGGTATGAAGAATACATGACATCCACGTAAGTAACTAGCCTGATCATGTGAACATGAAAATAGTTAATTTTTAACATCTGTTTCATGCTGGCAGGGAGTTAAAATGAATGATGCATGAACCCAACCAATGGGCTCTGTTATATATTGAAATTATAGTAGGATCTGTGTGCTTTTACTTTTAAATCACTTCTATTCCTGTTATTGTAGCTTACTTTTAAATAAAAATTGTTTTGGGACAATGCAGATGGTTTTTTCTTATCAAGTTTTAACCTATGTTCCACTGCATTTTAGGGATGGGGATGGTGGGACAGTAGGAGACTTTTTTGGGGACCATAGTGTGAGGCTCTTTTCTTGGGGACAACGGGGGGATGGTATTGTATATATATGAATTTGAAAAAATATATCTATATAATTTATATTCATAATTTAAATAATCATTATGCAATTTATATTATTGAATATAAAAAATAGAAATTAATTTAAATTATTTATATAAAAGATAATAAAATAAATTATATAAATTATAAATTAATACACACATAATTTATATTTTTATTAATTTATTTCTAGAATGCGGTATGCTCTTCTTATTGACAAAATTGTCGAAAAACAATGATGCCTAGAGGACATAGTTGCAATTGTTCTTAACTAGACATTGTCATGCCTTATTTAGTCACCAATATTGCAAATCCTTGGTGGCACCAAATTTGACTTAAAATCAAATTAAAATGATTGAGTTGAATAAATTGTGAGCAGGCAACATACTTATAAAATGTCATTATAATCAGGGTTCTCATTAATGAGATAGATTTTTGGGAGGCAATGACTAGGAAATGGATCTGTTTCACTTGTGTGGCTTCTCCCATTACTATCTTATGGAAAAAATGGATTCTTCATTGGCAATGACCTAGATGTAAAATGTAAGCCTTGTTAATGATCATGCACCCATGAATAGAAACAACATTTTTGAATGGCAAATACACTAGTCATACGCTTGTATACATGGAAAAACAGATATGTTTCAGGTTTTTGGGAAAAAATGGGGGTGACCAGGGATGTCCCTTGTCATCTTGTTGTGTTGGAAATGTGCTAGTGTTTTCCCCTTGTCATCTTGTTGTCTTGGAAATTCACTAGGGGATGCGGACGTTGGTTTTGTTGTACCCAATCAGAAACTTGTTTGTGTTACATAAATTTTTTTGGTTGTCCCCATGTTTTGTGTGAAATTTGTGTTGTAGTTAGAAAAGTTATTTCAGAATTTCTTGATAAAATCAAATTGTCCTTTCAAAATCCAAAAATTTTGAATGTTGACAAATGTTCGTAATTTGTATTGAAATAAGAGAGAAAAAACGAGATTGCTCTCGAATCAAAATTCAGTCATTCACATTACACCAAAATCTATTACATAGTATTTTGCTTTATAAAACCATTATTTCCGTAAAACTAGTTATGAGAATATAACTTCCAAAACCAATTTTATTTATTAAATTAACAATAGCATGTTAATTTATTTATTATTAACTAATCTATGTTAAGCACTAATTCCTAACACCCCCCTTTAGTGCTAACATAGGAACCTTTTATTCTGTGCTATAACATATCAATGGTTGGCCTTGTTTTTTTTTAAATTTGAATATTGGATTGAATAATCATTTATCTCACATACTTTGTCTTTTCCCGGCTCTTGAAGTTGTCGTTTCTGCCCTCAATGACCACGTAGGCTTGAATGTTGCCTTCAACGCATAACACATATATATGAAATCCCGATGGTAGTAATATATTCACCGATAACCCTTTGACCAACACCTCCTGAGTGAATACAATTCTGGCACGGATTACCAGCAAAGACAAATACAGTTGAATCGCCCAATTCATGTGTTAAATTCCTGTATAGACCGCAAATAGAGAGTGACGATTGCCGCAATGAACTCATTGATGAGTTTTTATATGCCAACCGCTTCCAAATATATTTCCATCACACTAGCAATAATCAGATAAAACTTCAGACTTGTATATTTCCATCCTTCATATTATGAAAATTGCCAATATCATGACACACTCCAATCACCCATTGACCATACATGAACTTCACGGCTTTACCGAATGTCTCAAACGACACAAATGAGTATTTTGGTTAATACCTAGGATGCATGGAACATGATAGGTAGTTACGCCGTTACTAGATAACTCCCAAACATTTTCCTCTAGTCGACCAAACTTCAATCTTCTTGTCCTGATGAAGATGTGATTTACATTTGAGAGTATATTGAATGTCTCCAATAATGTGAATCACTCTGATAAGAAGATCCTGCTTCTGCATCAATATTTTATTCCGTCTACTCTTGAAATACTCCTATATTCATTAAGAATATTACTGCAAGGATTTGCCTAATCCAATCCGAGTAGGTGAAGGAAATTATATGATTACACAACAATGGCTGGCGTGAAGAGAATAATGATTGGCGTTGTTGATGAATGGTAGCTGTTGTTCCAGATTTTTGACTTGTTAAAAATCACGACAACTAATCAAAATTTTGATTAGTTTTGAAGATTTTCTCTTCTAGGGCACGCATTTCGATGTGCAAAGGTTAGAAAATTCAGTTTGGGTCTATAGTCCTTTTGGCTAACATTTTTCACTCACTCTTGTCCGTTTTCGTGAAATTCTGAGTCATTTTTAGTGTATTTTTGGTCCATTTCGGGTTTTTTGGGCAACTCAGCAAGTAGGAAAATTTTGGCTTAAGAGCAAAATTGCTAAAACTTAAAAAAGTTCCGAAATTGCTTTAGTTGTCTAAAAATCCGATTTTGACCAAGTTTTCCAAAATGCTCATTTTTGCCAAAAATAAAATTGTCAAATGAGTTAAAAAGCCCGATTTTAATAAAAAAAAACTTGCAAAGTCTTATGAAAATCCCGATTTTCATTAAAGTTATTTGCATTTAGTTCTTAAAATTCCGATTTCACTTCATTT